>PVIH01012559.1:31644-63011 GCA_004025045.1 Sigmodon hispidus
TCTGTGGTCTTTGATGTGGTTGAAGGTTTAGTAATTATAGATATAGGTCTTTTTAGTTTAAAAGGTATATTAGATATGAAATATTAGACTCACAAGGATAAGGTGGATAATGGAATATTCTCTTTAATTTTGTGGATACAAATAGACTGGATATTGTAACTGTAATTTCTGCTTGAGAGCTGTTCTGTTGTAATTTTGCTATATAGAAATTGAAACTTTCCTTTTTAATTAGACAGAAAAGAAGAAATGTTCTCTGTATGATGTAAATAAAGTAAATGATTTGGCCTATGTAGAGCACCGTAGAAGTGGGTGGAGAATAAGAGGACAGGCAGGTAGGAGAAGGGTGGAATTAGTCAGTCTCCATCCGATCCTGAAGAAGAAACATGTAAGGAACACAGGTAAGCTGAGGGCCGAGACACATGGCAGACAGATTAATGGAAATGGGTTGAATTAAGATGGAAGAGCTAGCTAGCAATGTGCTTAAGATATGGACCAAACAGTATAAAGCATGGAAGTGTCTGATTCATTTCTTTGGGGGGACAAAAATCACCGTGCAGATCAGGTTCCAAACCTCTGCCACAGGTCAGGTCACAAACCTCCTGGCACAAACGAGCCTGGGAAAAAGTTTCCACAACAGATGGTGTCCCTGCATGGGCTGAACACCCGCATAAAGCCGGGGAAAGTTTAAAAAACTAAAGAGCATTCTAAGTCACTGAAACAGAGCCAAAAGTGGTTTTCTGAACTGTGTATTTGATTTGATGTATGGTATAGAGACAGCATGGTGTTCAGGCAGGAATTTAAATATGGCGCGTCCATGGCACACAGCTTAAACTCATATGTTTCACAGAAGGTTTGGCACAAGTGTGATAGATTTAAGGTTTCTGCTTATACTGAACAGAAAGGAAACAGTTTAATAAGGTTTTTCTAGCAGTAGAATTTCCTGAGTCCGCTCTGGTTACTGGCAGTGGCAGAGATGCACAGGCTCCTCGGCCATATTGAAATGTGGCCAAAAGGGGCAGAGTCAGCAATTAAAGTGATACCGACATTTTAAAAGCTCTTTGGGTTGGAAAATGATTAAGAATTCTTAATAAAACAGATTTAGACTTTCAAAACCTCTAAACAGGGAACAATGTATATAAAATACACATAAGCTTAAGAGAGAGAGAGAGAGGGAAAAAAAGCGTAAAGAAAGCCCTTTAAGAAAGAGAAATAGGAAATAAAGATAAAAAGGCCACATGAAGATAGCAGATAAACAAAGTGTCTGGATTATGGTTATTGCAGTTTCTTTTAATTTTTTAATTTTTAATGAGCTAACTGCAGAAAGATGGTTGATTGCTAAGGCTGCTAAGCTAAACAAATACATACATTTTAAAGATATCTTGACTTTGAAATCTGTTTATAAGAATATGTTGCTTGGGAAAAGAGTTTCTGCTTTTGTCGCCACAGAAGATCAAAACCTGTGGATTGGTTCTAGGCAAATGTGGTTCCATTTGCCAAGGCCACTTGAAATTCTCTTATGGGAAGATCATAGATGGCCAGTTGAGATGATCCAGCTTCAAAACCCCATGAGATCATCATTGTCCTTTGACAGCAGGAAGTAGTAAAAGAAAGAAAGCTACATCCAATTTCCCCAAAATATTACTTGTTAATGTTTGTTTTCATTATAAGTGGTTAATGGTCATAGTCAATCTTAAAAAAGGGGGGGAGGATATGATATAGGAATGATTAGGAAAGATAAGTGGATTTTGGTATATTGATAAAAACTTAAGGTCAATTTTGTTATGTTCTATGTATTTTTCTACTCTTTATTAAGGTATGATCCTGATGTAGCTCATTTAAAATTGTAATGTGTAATTGATAAATGCAGATTAATAGTCATCTATGATAACCAAAGATATAGTCATGTTAGTTAGGTTTTTGTAGGTATGGAAAAATAGATAGGTAGTCTTCAAACACTTCAAAGACATGCAGAATATGGCATTTAAAATATTTTAAGAACTTAGACTTTTCTGGTCAGTGAGACAGGTCTGCTCCTGGCAGCACCAATGTATTTCAGGAAAATGATGGGCATTGAAGAAACTTCATGTGGAATTTACTTTGTGGCAACAGGTAGCCACTGGACAAGAAACTGACTTGGTAATGACTGCTTGATAGTATGCTGTATAGACTGGACATGCAGGTTCCATAGGAAAGTGACCTCTGAACGTTGGCAGAACAAGCCGAGATGGTTCTTCAGCTTCCTGTTTTGCAGAAAACATTGTCAGGCATTCTTCAGGACACAAGAAGAAGCAACTGATGGACTGTGTCAGATTTCCTGTGTCACTGAAAGGTATGCCAGAGACTTTGGGCCATAAAGGCTGAAGATGGTGCCCCAATGTCACAAAGGATCTTTGGGTGACTGTCCAGGCAGACAAGTGTCATCTCTTTCATTTCTTGACTTTGGAAGTTGCTTGCACTTTCTGATTATTTGAATAATATTATATCCTTCTGTGGTCTTTGATGTGGTTGAAGGTTTAATAGTTATAGGTATAATTCTTTTTAATTTAAAAGGTATATTAGATATAAAACTTCAGACTCACAATGATAAGGTAGATAATGGAATGTTCTCTTTAATTTTGTGAATACAAATAGACTGGATATTGTGACTGTATTTCCTGCTTGAGAGCTGTTCTGTTGTAATTTTGCTATATGGAAATTGAAACCTTCCTGTTTAATTAGACAGAAAAGAGATGTGGTGGAAATGCTCTCTGCATGCTGTAAATAAAGGACTGTTTTGGCCTATGTAGAGCACCGTAGAAGTGGGTGGAGAATCAGAGGCAGGCAGGTAGGAGAAGGGTGGAGTTAGTCAGGTGCCATCTGAACCCTGAAGGAGGAACATGTGAGAGGTACAGGTAATCCATGGGCTTCAGGCCATGTGGTGGATAGATTAATGGAAATGGGTTGAATTAAGATGAAAGAGCTAGCTAGTAATGTGCTTAAGACATGGGCCAAACAGTATAAAGTCTGATTTATTTCTTTGGGGGACAAAAGCCGATGCACAGACCAGGTTCCAAATGTCCACCATGGGTCAGGGTACATACTCCAAGAAAATTTTTACAGTTGTATGTTTATCTTATTTGGGATTTTTTTGGTTGTTCAAGGCCTCTTATAATCCCATACTGAATTTAATATTTTTTCACTATTGGTAAAAAACTCCATTTGAATTTTGAGTATTATTCTTCAAAAATGGACATGATATCAAACTGAGTTCAAATATCTTCAGTCCTTCCCAGGTACTGATGGCTTTCTCAACATTCACCAGGAAACTTGTGTGTAGTAAATGCTAATTAAAATAGAAACTCACAATTGGTCTAGGTTCACAAAAGAAAAAGAGATTGCAGAATGATCAGCCACAACTTATACAAGTATGCTATACTTCTTACTTTTGAGTTGTGGGGATAGTTGTTTTTGGTTGACTAAATAAGCTTAAGAGTCAGAAGCAGTGAATGAGTATTAGGAAAAAGGAGTGTTATTCTGACACAATAGTGCAACTACAAATTTGGATTCCAAGCATAATATCTGTAGAAGCTGAAGCTAGACTGATATATCCTGAATATCCAGGATATAAATGGAGCTATTGGTAGTTGATATCTGCTGCAAAAAGGAAAATTAGTAGTTTTAAAGTTTTATGTTCCTTGAAAAGATCACTTCCAGTGGAGCACAAATTGGGTTTGATAGTTTAGAAATAGAAAGAGGACAGAAAATTTGTAGGAATGGAAAGGTCATGTAAATAGGAGTTGTTAGGTCAAATATCATCAAAATATATCACATGAACTCAAAGATTAAATAAACAAATTGATTTGAAAACAGAAAGAAGAATAAAAGTGTAAAATAATATTTTTTTTATTTTAGTCTTAATTATTGGTTTCAGTTTTCAGAAATTTTATATCAACATTCATACTCAAACTAGAAACATGATGTATAAAGAAAAGAAATTCAAAAATTTTTTATTGCTTCATTGCTGTATTTAATATAACAATGGTAAATAGTGTTATCAAAATACTTTCAAGAAAAAAAATATCTTCAGCTGTACAGCTCAAGTGGGTACTCAATTTTGTTTTTCTTGATTCTTCAAAAGACATAAAGTTCTGTTGATTCTTAGATGGAGAACATATAGTAGTGATAAAACAAGCCACAGAAAGCCTGACATTCTAATTACTCTGTCTGCTTAAGTCTATTCTGGAGAATGTATCTTTACCCAATGGTTGTAAAAGACAGAATGAAGAACAGATATGTTTTGTCTATTCTAGAAATAAAATTCACAGACCACAGTCAGTTTTATGGAAATAAAAATATACGTACAACTGTAAGTGTTTAGACAACCTGTCATTTAAGAAGCATTCTTTTCTCAGTATGTAGAAATGTTTAAAAATATGAAAGAAATGAAGATATTATAATATCATATGAATATTTACAGTCATTTTTATACAGAGAGAACATTCAAGCCATAATAATGAGTTTCCCTAAAATAATGTATTATACTAAGTTACATCTAAAAGTAAAATGGAAATGACAATATAGTATTAAGCTTTATTCAAAAGTGAAACAGAAATAATAATGTTAAACTTTGCTTAAGCCCTTTACTCTTAGGCTTTCCTGTATTAAGATGCACAGTAGCTAAAATATAAAAACAGATGAATAGATAAATCAAATTACATACATATGTATATGTATATTCACTTCTATAGCCATTTCTCTATGTACTACAGGAACACAATGAAATAGTTTTTCCTCTTACAAAGGGATAACATGTGTTTTCCCACAACATGGTTAGACATGATAGAATGTCATTAATGGAAATGAGATTGACACTAAAAGAACATTATCACCAACCTCATCTATATGCTGTATCTACATACAGAGTTAGAGAATGAAGTAGTTTTAGAAGCTGTTGTTTATGCAATGGAAGATGAATAGAAAGTAGAGGACTGTAGATCAGAGAACAGGGCAGACATAAATAAGGATCTTGGCACATAATGGAGCACATATGGATAAGAGATAATTTTGATTGTGTCAGAAATTTTTATTAAATATGTAGAATTTAGTTGCTTTCATCACCACAAAGTAACTCTCTGACAAGGAAGATATATTTTTTCTTTCCACTAAAATTACTGTTTTACTCTTATGTGTAATCCTTAACATAAGTGTAAAGATAGATTATTTATAGCTTCTAATTAACCTAAACTAAATAGCCTCTAATTTGACTGAACTGCAATGAATCTCTTTCATTTCTTGGAGGATATATATCTATAACTTGTTATATATCATGACTCTGTGTGTGTATATTTGTGTGTGTATAAGTAGGAAAAAAGAAAAAGTTAAAGGAACACAAGGAATTATACTTGCATACTTCTTTACTGCGGCTGAAATTTGAATAATTTCTTCAAATAACCACTGCCTTGAGTCTCCTGTCATAGTCTACTGTACACTGAAATTGTGAATATACATGTTCACACTATATATATATCTATATAGAGATGTTTGTATGTGATATTTAATTTTCAATAAAGAAGATATACCTAAATATATCAGATTAAACTAAGTAAGAAAGATTTAAAAGTCATATGTCTTATACTTATTTTTCTTAGAACCTATATTTTAATCTTTATATGTGCAGAATATAATTATTTATGGAAAAGTAAGTCATAAAACCTGAAAGGAAAGCATAAGGGAAAACATATTTGGGATGGGGAATTATAGGGTAATGAACACAGGAAACCTCAAAATAAAGGACCATTACTAGGAGAAGAATGAGGTTTGCTCATGTACTTGATGTAAGAACATCACTTCTGCATTAGTGCAAGAAAAAATATTTTCTGAATTCAAAGTCTAATCTATTAGAAGTTTTACCTTGTTATTTCAAAATTCATTTAATGGATAAAAACCTAAGCAAAAGCACTG
Source organism: Sigmodon hispidus (assembly GCA_004025045.1). Lineage (NCBI taxonomy): Eukaryota > Metazoa > Chordata > Mammalia > Rodentia > Cricetidae > Sigmodon > Sigmodon hispidus. Next base: position 37,585 of record PVIH01012559.1, read on the forward strand.
CTGTTCCTCAAAATCTGCTTTCAAGACAAGCTCTACCAGTGACTGGCAATCAGAAACAGACATAGCTGCAAAGCTGTGGTTCTACGTGAGTGATGAGCGCAAGTGTAAAAGGAAAAGAGGAGTTATCACCCTGTTACCAAGGTAATATAAAATGCTACTGGTTTTGCAGGTTTGAGAAGTGTACCACTGAAAGATTTCTGAATTCCTACTCTGAAACCATGACTTTTGCAGAAAGAAGCAGTGTCCAAATAATCTGTGGCAGAATAAGTCCCCATAAAGAGGACACAGGACATCACAGTATGAATACCTGAAGTCAAAGTCCAAGTTTCCATGGAGACCCAAGAATACTAGAGATGCCAAGATGAAGAGACAGGCTTTAGTGTGCTGTAAAATTGGCTCAAGAAAAAAATCTATGTGTATTACAGATGGCAGAGCTAGGAAATTGATACTGCTAATCTTTTTGCAGTATGGTGACTATGTTTGGAGCCCCAAAATCTGTACATGATCCTATAGGACATGATGTTTTCTTTGCTAGATTTGTACTTTTGTTTGGTTCCATCATTCCTTCCTTTGCTGAAATCATTCCTTACTGGCATAAAGTATTTACTTTGTACCCCTGTATATTGAAAATATTAACTTGGTATAATTAATTAATTAATTAATACATTTATTTTCTTATAGGAATATACAGATGAGAGATTGCACTGAGTCAGGTGAGACATGAAATTCATTCTTCTAAATTTTTAGGATTGCTATACTTTTGTGAGAATAATAGTTATGGTTCCAAAGTGATATGTTTGGACCTCTAGTTGATGAGGGATGAAGTCTGTGTTTGTTAACTTGAGCGCATTTGGAATCACCTAAGAAACAAGTCTTATATCATACAGGGAAGAAGTTACATAGCTTCTGGGAATGATGGTGAAAATTACGTAAATAAAAATTGGTTAACTTAGGAGGAAAAAGCCATACTAATAGTCTGATTGTGTTCTGGATGCAACTGAAAGGAGAGAGACAGAGGAATACAACCATATTTCACAGTATTCCTGTTTATTGTAAATGAGTTGTGAGCAATTTATTCAAATCTCTGCTCACTTGCCTTCCTGTCATAGGGGACCCTACCCTGGAAACATGAGCCAACATGAGCTCTTTTCTTTCATTTAGACTATTTTATCAGAGCAATAAGAGGTTCTTAAGATAACAGCAGAAATGAAAGATGTACATTATAACACTTTTTACTGTATTTATTGGAGCAAGTAAATGTCTAATTACAAAATTCAACAGCTATAAGCTATAAAATACACAATTAAGCCTTTATTGTATAAGAGAACAAATTGATAGAATAGATTAAACATGCTCAATCTAAAAGAAAAAAAGCTAAATAATAGAAAAAGAGGATTTCATTTTGCATAAATAGACTTAAAAATTATGTACAAAATTTAAATTTTAAAATTTGAGAAACGAGTATTTTCAGTTTTTGTCAATAGTAGAATTTCATGATTATTACTGAATGTTAGTGGCAGAGAGTGGAGACAGGTTTTATAATGCTTGGTAGTAGTTTAATGCTTTTACTGGGATAACTTTTCTTCTAATCACTTAACAGGAAAAAGAGACTGAAGGAATGGCTCCATCTAAATGCAGCTTGCGAACCAATAGGTTCACGTGAATTACAGACCAGAGCATCAGTGGCTTCTGTGAAAACCTTACAAGTATCTGTGTCACCATAGTGTCTCCGAAAGTAATTGCATAGTGTTTATTATTACCTTTGTGTAGGAGTGCCTTTCTGATGTTCATAAGACTTGTGAGTTTTTTGTAGCTTAGTGAATCACTTTTCAGATGCAGGAGCAATTCTTTTATGCCATAAAAAACAGCCAGAAAAGACTAAGGGGGGGTTATTCAAAATAACAGCAAATATTTTAATAACATTAATTTCTACATAGATGCACTTGAATTTTGTGAAGTCATTTTCCATAATCCACAAGTATTGAGAAAAGCTTTATTCATGATGGTCTTACTTAATAGGAATCCATAATATATATACCAATAATATGTATTTAAATGCCTGTAATTCTAGGTTTTAAAGTAATGACTCAAATATTGTACTTTTTCTAATTCATATTAGACAAAGCAGATTTTTGGGGGGATAGTGAAATATCTGAACTTCTAACTTTTTTCTGACATGACTTCCCAAGGTCATAAGAACTAGGCTTTAAGCCAGGTGGCAGAAACCTTGATAGATTGGAAGTCTGTCCTTGTCATTTTTTGGTCCAGGCTACCATCATCAGCAACCTTACTCTACTCTACATTCCCTTACTGTAAGTCCTAAATCAGTAGTGTCATGTGACCATGAAGTAAAAGATCTGTAAGTGATTGTCATTATATTAATAACTCATTAATTGATAAATTTGAATGAGTGGTTATTACAGTAGTGGAAGGCTAACACTATGGCATTTATAAATATAAATTTTATTTTTCATTTCTCAAATTCCATCTAAATAGAAAATACTACTGTATATCACTCAGTGCCACTTTAGATTTAGCATAAACTTAATAACTTAGAAAGGGAATAGAAGGCACTACTAATTTACATGGTGTTTATTTGAGTTTCATAGTTTATTTTTTTAAATCTTTGAATAATATAGAAATATATCAATAGTTCATAAACTTCTATAATAGTTCCATGCGTAAACAAAAGTATCTGAATACTAGTAACTGGGGAGTTCATTGTTTAATTGCTGAACAATTAAAATAAAAAATTAGAAATTGGCATAGAGTAATTACTGAATTGTTGAGGACAGAAATGGTCACTAACAGTATGCCTTGTTTTTGGTACTGGACACCTAATTGACAAAGCCATGTGCTGATGAATCTAAAATCATTTATCACATTGACTTGGATATGACCTCAGATCCTTTTGTGTTAATGCTTCAAGTTTGTATTTTTGGATTTCTTAAAAATCAATTAATGTAACCATAAAATCTGTGGTTGGAATATTTTTGAATTATTAAATTGATTTTTGCTTATTCTGCTTGCTGCATTTGTGGCTTATTAGAAAGGCAGAAGCTGTAATAGGAAGGACTTCCAGACCTGTGCACTTTGAAGGTTTCAGTAATCATTTTGCACTCAATATCAATTAATCTCACTTTGCTATTGATGTTACCTTCACTGTTACTTTAAACATATTTTAAATTGTACAGAAATCATTATCATGTAGAGTAATACAAAGACTTTCCAGTAAATGTTACAACACATAAAATGTCTTGAATTGATTTTTTTTTATTTTTCTTAATTTACAATTCTCTATAGTAAACAAAAAGCTCTGTGCAATAGTTGTTTTCATGGTGAGAATTTCTATGATAAATATGTGTGGTGCTTAAACAAAATCCAAGCTCTAATATTCTGTATTTATTTCATAAAAAAAATATAATTTCAAAATGTAGTTTTATAAAAATTAGAACAGCAAATTTAGGTATTGATTTTTGACATTTTTTTAAAAGTCACTTGTGAGATTATCATGGATAGATTTATGTTTGTTTATGCTTAAGAACATTTTGGTATAACAGAAGAATATGTTTTATTGTTCAGCACTATTAGTAATGGAGAGACAAGAGAATATTTTAGATGAAATATATTTTTCTTCTTTTGTTTATTCCTTTCTGCTTTTTGGAAAACAAGGCCTCATCTAGGGCCTCACCTTGGATTCAAACTTGCCATCCTGTGGTCAGCAGTATGGTGGTATCATATATATTTTTGTATAAAAATGTATTTACTTATTTATTTCCTTGAGATCTGTACATGTCAACACATATGTGTAGAGGTCAGAGGACAACTTTAGGAAAGAACAATCTATCTTCTATGAAAGTTCTGGGGTTCAAGTACAGGACTTTAGACTCTGCAAAGCACCTACATTCTCCAAGACATTTCATTTTCCCAGAGGTTTTCTTTTGTTTTTAATTATAATTTCTATTTAGGCTCTTATATTTGCAAATATACTACAAAGATAGTATCCTGTCTCGAGGACTGCTTTGCCTTCTGCATCCAGCTCTCTGTAACTATCTCTTTGATAATATGATGCTATTTTCAGGAAATCACAATTTGATATCAATATGTTAATGTCAAGTAGGGAGTTTTTACCTCATATCCAGGAATCCCATCTTGCATGTAAGATTATAGATGCCTGCTCATTGATTTTAGGCACTACTACACTGTGATGTTTTATCAACCTTTCCCCACTATTCACCCCTCCCCCCATTTTACAATCCTAAGATTCTAGAATTCTGTTCACTGCTTTAAAAACTGCCTTTCAGATTAAATTGTATCATGCTTTTCTTGTGATTGAATCAAGTTTATAAATTTGAGGGTAAAGAACCCACCTTCAGCAAACCAAATTAAGATGAGTATTATGAACACAAACCAAATTAAGATGAGTATTGTGGCACAGGTTCTTTTTATTGGTGTTTCCCTTCAACAATTGGATATCATTTGTTCATATGTGTCTCTATTCCCAAGTTACTGTTTAATCCTTTCTGTAGGGTGTGATGGTGAATAGCATAACTAAACCTAGCCTGAGCATTGGAATGGAGGACTGTGATCTCATCCACTTCATTCAGGATGCAATTACCATAAAAATTACATGGACTTGTGCAAAGATTTATTCATTATTGCCACATGTTTATTTATTAAAATATTTGTTTCTATAATGAAGTGCATGAAAATATGTCTACCATATACTTGGCATGAATTATATTATTAAATTCTTATTTTTATTATTTAGCTGTTGTTCTTTGATTAAATGGGTCCATCTTTCCGTGTGTACATATATACTCTCATGACATACAATATCTTCCATTCTAATTCAGTATCTATGAATTATTGTAATCTTTTTCTCATTTTTATTACCATTTATTTTCAAAAGTAGAAACTAAACAGTAGAAATAATAGGTTCCTACAATTGTTATTCCCTTTGTTTATTTGTTCACTTCCCTTAGATATTGTTTTCAAAAACTGCTAGAATAAATCTTCACAAATTTTTTCCAATTAGAGTCCTAAGGAGTAACTCTTAGTCTTTACTCTTATACTTCCATCAAATTAAGCACCTCAGTCTTTCTCACTAAAATGAGAGCATATAAGTCGGTTAAATTATTTGATTAAAGTATGCCTAGTTTCTTTTGGTGCCATAATGTTTTAAATTCTTACATTTAGATCAACTACTATTTATATGTATGTCATAAGCTTTTCCAAGCATTATAGATACATCACAATGTTAGATGCCCTTCACCACACTATCCCATGCCATTTTCTTCTGGTGAGCGTGTAAACCACACACACACACACACACACACACACACACACACCACTTACTTTTGTATATACACACTTCATAAAACTAACACTTTTCTTTCTGTATAATGTCTGATATCAAGTGTTCTTATTCTCTTACTTTATTTTTTTAGATTGATCTTTAAAGAGACTCAGTTATGTAGATTTTTACAGGTTTTTTTCTTTCTTTCTTTATTTATTTATAAAATAAAGTCTGTTTCTATTGATGTATTCCCTCACTTCCCCTCCACTCCCCCTCCTAACCAACCCCTCCAGGTCAGCCTTCAACCTCTCTCCTCCCCATCCCCCAATCCCCTGCCCAGAAAGGACAAGAGGTCCAAAGGTGGATCAGCTCAGCATCCACTCCAGCCAAGTCGAGTTTCTTCATCCTAATATCAAGGATACTCTGGAGGGGATGGGCTCCGACCTGCCAGTCCATGCATAGAAACACATTCTGAACCCTCCCCTTGAGGCTCCACATATTGTCCATGCCAGTGGACACTTGCCTATTCTTGGAGGGCCTAGTTCCTTTTCTTGATAGTTCCCTGGTGGCTGTTCTTCATTCAGTGAGCTCCCCAGAGCTCCAGTCAGCCATCACTGTGAGAATTTTCCTCAAAGTTCCTATCCCCTTGCTCATACAGAGTCTCCTCCCCCACTCTCAGCTGGACTAGGAACTCAGCCACCATGCATTTAAGTTCCATATTGGTTACTAAGAAACACGTTTCGTTCTCTTTTAAATAATAAATAATGCTGTGTACCAAGAGATGTACCAGAATGTTTTTATACATTTATAAATTCAAAGGCATTCTGAAGAAATTTTTTTCTTAAGACTATTTTTTAAATTAATATTACTCTTTAGGTTGTTAAGAACTAAGAATTAAAATTTTTGATAATTATCAAATTTAGTGTATACTTAGTCACACATGTGAGCAACCTCTCCCACACACATACACATGGAGGTGTAAATATAATTGGAGGAAAATTTTTGCAACAGGACAATGCTAATAAAAATAAGAGATAAAAGGAAATATATATTAAAACATTCTGTTCCAGCTATAAAGATACATATACAAATAGATGATAAACTAGTGCAAGAATGACTCCTATGTTTTACATCAGTGAACACTGCTGATGAGACTGCTTCTATACTATTTTATTACTGGTAGACTGATATGAATGTAATTCTCTTAGTTTTACATCTCAAATGAACATGTATTTCGAGGATGATTTCTCTATTTCACAAAAGGATCGTCAGGACTTGTTTAGTTTTACTCCAAAGGAATATCATAAATATGCACTATAATCAGGGCTTGTTTATGCACAGGCAGGTGTGAAGGCTCACAGCTGTAACCCCAGGACTCCAGAAGGTGATATAAAAGGATTCCCACAAATACCAAAGCCAGCTACCTATGTACGTGTCTAAGTAAAGTTAGCCTTCAAAGTGATACCTTGCGTCAATAGAACAAACAATACAAAATGAATTCAAACTGCATTTATACTAGGCTAATGAACCAAAGCTGATTTTTGCCTCCCCATTCAAAACATATTCCTGAGCCCTTTGGCATTTTCTATGTAAATGTCTGATTAACTAATGTTTATTTCTTTGTTCAACTTTGTAACAGTCTGATCAGATTAATTCTAGTCTAGCTCTTTTGTTTGTACATTTACTGAATCAACACACAAATCTCAGGTGTATAGTCTGATTTAAATGCAAAACCTATGTGATCTGATTATTTTTATGTATGCAACAAACAAAAGCCCATAAACATGGCATAGAACAATTAAAAGAGGAAGGCATAAATTATACTGTGACTATTATAGAGAAATAGAAGCCATACATAGGAACAAGGCATGATGACACACAACTGGATACTTAATAAGCCGGCAATTAGAGGCAAGAGTGTTAAAAATGGTTATCTTTGGCTACATAACATATTTGAGACAAGCCTGTCTAAAAAGTACATAACAAATAAAAATAAAAATAATACTCTCCTCCCACCATATCTTCTTTCTTTCTCCTCTTCCTTGTGTGTGTCTGAGTGTATATGCAAATATAATAGATCTCAGTAATTTAAAGTAGGCAAATACAGAATATTTAAAAAAATATATCATTTGTATAGATTAATCACAACTGAGTGAAAGAATAGATTATTGTTCTGGGTTTTCTTCATTTCAGTCTATCTTATCATTATGAATCCCATTTTATTATTCCCTTTCTTTCAAAAATTTTCAGTCTATTTATTGACAGATTTTGCAGGATTTGGCATGGTGGGGATGAATGATAACATATTTGCTCCTTGTTAGTGTTGTATCAAATAATCAAATATGGAATGCCATAAAAATATCTGCAACTTTTAATTCTTTTATTTAATTTTAACAGATGTTATTATGGCACCCTGTGAGAACCTGATGACCACTGAGGTCAGAAGGGGATGCTGGATCCCCTGGAGTAACAGATATCTGGTTATGACTTAATTGTGGATGATGGAAATTGCATCTGGGTACTCTGGAAGAACAAAAAAATCATTTCAAAAAAGTGAGATTTCTTTCTCCCTCCTCCCCATTTTAAAGCTTATAATTCTGGAAGTCAGATATCTAAAGTAGGTATTATACAACTTATGTCAAGATGCCATTGAGACTAGGAATTTCTGAAATTCTTTTTTTTTATGGAATTCTTTTTTTTTCTTCTTTATTTTGTATTAATCAATAAAAACAGTAAAATGAATTTAAAATGCTGATAAGTTAACAATAACTATCAAGAAGATAAAAATCATAAGCATGACTTATCAAGGGTGATAATGCAAATAAGGTTGCTACACATATATTTGCTTTGTGTTCAGCTTTCCCTCTGAATTTTTTTTCCATCCCTGTAGATCCTCATTCAAGGTCCCTTCCCCCTCCCACCACATCTGGTCATTTTTCTTCTCTGCAACTCCCCATCCCCTCCCTGGGCAGGGAGCAGACAGTTCTATGGTCCCACTGACACAATAATGCTTAGTTCAGTCTCCACTCCTGGCAAATCCAGTTTTGTCCCCCCACCCTCAAGAGTGAGTCAGGTGTTCCTACAGCTGGAGTGGGATACAAAGTGTCAGTCCAGGGTGTTTCTGATCCCAATGTTGAATATTTATGCCCCTAATATAAGGGCACCTACTTATGTAAAAGAAACACTGCTAAAGCTAAAATCCCACATCAATTCTTACACCCTAATAGTGGGAGACTTCAATACCCCACTTTCAACCCTGGATAGATCAACCAGACAGAGTCTCAACAGAGAAATAAGGAGTCTAAAAGAGGTTATGATGCAAATGGATTTGATAGATATCTATAGAAGCTTCCACCCAAACGCAAAGGAATATACATATTTCTCAGTTCCTCATGGAACTTTCTCCAAAATTGACCCTAACCCTAACCCTAACCCTAAACCTAAAGCTAACCCTGCTACAGAGTGAGCTGGAACTCTGCAGACAGCACCTGGTCCCTCAAATTAGGTCTTTTCATTGGGTCCCAGATTTCTTGCACATTTTGAGTTATGGCTTTTTTAGTTTTACTATTTTCTTTGACTGATATATCTATTTGAGCTACTGAGTCTTTCACTTCAGAGATTCTATCTTCCATCTCTTGAACTCTGTTATGCTTGTATCTGTGGTTCCAGCTTTTTTCTTCAGGTTTTCTATTTCCATCTTTGCCTCATTTTGTGCCTTTTTTATTGCTTCTATTTCAGCTTTTAGTTCCTGGCATGTTTCTTTCATAGATTTGTTCATCTCTTCCAATTTTTTGCTTGTATTTTCTTCTATTTCTCTAAGGCTATTTTTCATATCTTCTTTGAGAGCTTTGATGATCATCGAAAAGGAATTTTTGGTGTTGCTTCCTTCTGTTTCCTCTTCATTGCTCAGTTCAGGTCTTGTATTTGTAAGATCACCACTGTCTTCTGGAGTTACCTCGTTGTTCTTATTATTATTATATAAGTTTTTGCACTGGCATTTGCCCATGGCTTTAGTGGTTCATGATTAGGTGGCTTCTCGTCAGTTGTGGCACTTGGGCTTGTGTGTCTCCTGTGACCTCTGAGGAAAAGGTCTGCTCAATAACTACTTCTGCACTGTGCAAGGGACTGAATTTCATGTCTTCAATCTTTCTCTGTTTGACCAATTGGAGGCGGGGTGGCAGCCCTCCAAACTCCCTCAGCTTCAGCTGGGAGGACCGTGACAGGCAGAGTTTATCTCTGCCTGCTCCAGAGTGTGCAGGGACACGCTCTGTAGACACACCCCATCCTGGAACCAGAACCGGAACCGAAAGCGATGGGAGTTCAACTCTCCTCTCCCTGGCAGGGATACAGGTGCTTGGGTCTGCTGACCCCTCCTCACCTCTGGGTGGGGTCCGAGTCTGTCCTACAGGGTCTCCAGTCCTTATCTGTTTGTTCAGTTGGAGGTGCTACCCCTATTTTCAATACCTGAATATAATTACATTGGAGTAAGATGAGTTATCTTGGATAATCTCATCATGCCAATATTCTACTTATCACTGGTATATTTCTTTCACTTTGTAGACCCAGAAAGATAAATATGGCATGTACTCACTCATAAGTAAATTTTTGATGTAAGGCAAAAGATAACCAAACTACAATCCATAACACCAGAACAGTTAGATAATGAGGAAAAACCTAAGATATTCCCCCTTGGAAGGGAACATCGATATCTCCTAAGTTATTTGGGACAATAGAGGGAAGGTGGCAAGGGGAGATGTAACAGAAAATGAGGCAAAAGGATGGTTGAGTTGGTAGTGTGGCAGAGAGGAAGAACAAAAAAGATATCTTGATAGAGAGAGCTTTTGTGGGGTTAGAGAGCAACTTGGTACTAGGGAAATACCTATGAACCCACGAAGACGAACCAGGAAGAACTCCAAGCAATATTGGAGAAGGTGTCTAAACTGGGTCTCTCTATAATCAAACTGATGACCACCCTAATTGTTATTATATATCTTTCATTTCTCAGCTCTTGGCAGCAGATGCAGGGATCCATAGTTAAGAACTGGGCAAGCCTCCAGCACAGCTGAAAAGAGGAGGGAGAGACTATGTGAATAAAATTTTCAAGATCATGATAGGAAACCAAGAGAGAGAACTGACCAGAACTATTGGGAGCTAACTAACTCTGAAATGGCAGCTTGGAAAACCTGCATGGTATTGAACTAAGCCCTGCCAATGTGGATGAAAGTTGGATGGATTGGGCAGATTGTTAGGCCTATGGCAATGGGGCCAGAACTTATTCCTGCTGTATGAACTGCCTTCTTGAAGCCCATTTCCTACAGAGTAACACCTTGTTCAGCTTTAATACTGGCGGGAGGGGATTGTTTCTACTTCAACTGGATATGCCATAACTCATTGACTCACCCTGGGGGTCCTTGCCCTCTCTCAAAAATGGATAAGGGGGATGGGTTTGAGGGCGTAAGAAGCTAGTGGGGGACTAGGAAGAGTGAAAGAAGAGGGAACAGTGATGAGTATATTTTAAAAATTTAAATAAAATATGAGAAAAAAAACCTCATAGGTTAAGACATAGAGATTTATAGATAATACTGCTCAATACACTGCTGAATTTATGTGGTGAGAGCTTCATTATTTCCTCTGAACTCGGATGGAAAGTTTACCTACCAACCTAGACTGTCATCATTAAGTCCAGCTTATCTGGTCCTTCTCTCATTCGTCTATACAAATGATGAATCATGGTCAGAGCCAAATTTGTATCAGTTCCTCTAACAGTGCTCCTCTGAACCACTTAGGATCTACTTATTTGCTAGTTTTTTGAAAATGATCTAAACAATCTCACTTCCACTTTAGAACTAACTATAAAGTGTTTACAAAGCTTGTGACTATTCTTAAGCTTTTAGTTTCATACACATTTTACACCATCTGTTTACTTCCTAAGCACTTGCAGGTTAGTTTCAATGTAAACATTTAAAAAATTAAAGAGCTACTTTCTATTTACAAAACTGAGCTTCCATTTTACACAGAATCTCTCACCATCTGTCTCATCTTCCTTTACTAATAAGATAATATAAATTATAACTACTAAAATGTGGGAAGAATCATTTATAGTAGACAGATATTGGTGAGTTGATTTTATTAGAGTTCTGAAATTTATGACATAAGCCTATCAGTATGAACTACTTTTATTGGACTTTCATTAATATTAGGACATGAATAATATTCTCATGAAAATTATGTATGAATTTTCTGTACCAATTTAACCATACTGTGTATAAAATTCCTTATCTTACAAAAGCATCAAAATATTGAATTATTCTTATAACTGTACAAAAGAATTCAAACTAGACAAATATTTGCTAACCTCAATGATATTTGTGAACATACAATTATGAATATAAGTGAAAAAATGTGCCTATACTTTAATAGAAGTAAATGTTGAGAAATAGCAGTCATTCGTGTTAACTTATTTCTCAAACATTTTATCACTTCTTTTCTCTAAATTTAAATTAAAATCAATTTAGTTTGAAACTGGTCATGTCTCCTTTGTGGGTTTTTCTAATCTAAAATGTGATTTCTTTTTTCCAGAGCTCGGATATGCCCCAAAAGATTTCTTTTAAAGTATTCTTTTGTGTTTCTCAAATTCCATTTCTCTGGAAATTTCTTAAGTCCTAAATTTATAATACTTAAAAGTGGCTGACAATGTAAAATTGTTAAGATTCAGTTAAGAATCACCTCCATTTTTAGCTGGCTGGGGAGGAATAAACAACTTGACATCATCTTCCTGTTTTAAGCATAAAGTGTACATATAATTTGAACTCTGGTCTCTTTATGTGGGAGTTTAGTTCATTAACCCATCAGACAGACTATACAAATCTCCTGCTACTGAAACCCACTGGGGAGAACCATACGGTAATGCATATTATAATGATTTGCTGTCACTATAAGACAGGGAGGGCTTCCTTTATCTCAGTTACAAAGATGTGTTGTATTACGGCACATGAGGCTTTTCTCAGCATTGGGTCATCTTAAATAAACATGAGAGTAGCTCCAATAAAAATGATTTGTTTTCTTTTCAAAAGAACACACATATCATAAAATGACATACTCTAGCATGGTGAAGAGGAAGCACGGCTTTCATTTCCAGTAAGAATGAAATAATGTAATCTTTTTCTAATATTTATGTTAATCAATATAGAATATATAGAAGGTACTTCCATGTTCCTATCAAGATCAGGAGATGAAAAAGAAAAATAAATTATCTATGTGTCTGGGAATTGATATAGGGGGAATGAATATATTGTTTCTCAGGACTTAAGATTTTTGTTAGGACTATATTGATCCTATAAGATAAATACCTTGTAAAATATGGATTTAATTTTTGGTATTCTCTGCTTCTGATATCCCATGTTTGTGTCTTCTAAAATTTGATGTTTATAAGTTCTGATATTTTCAACAAAACTATAGAATAAATTATGAACCAAGGGAAAAACTTTAATATATTTTTACAATGCTAAAATGACTTCTTCTTTATTTGAATATAATATAAATTTGACAAAGTCTTATATTTTTTCAATATCTCTAAGTACTTGTAGGTACAAATTTGAGTTGAAAGAAAATGTTCCCTAAGTCTAGTACTGTACCTGCACTAGTAGATTCATTATTCTTTTCCCTGGATACATAAACTATGAATAAATAGAAGATTATTTTCCTTATTCTTCTGATCATACTCTACATCAATGATTTGTTTATGTGCAGTAACAACTCTCTTTATATATTTTGTAGGATTTTCTTCATGTTTGGTGGAGAGGCTCAGTACACTAGCAGTTAGGAGATGATATGGAATCAGAGCCTGAATCACACATACAACCTGTACCTACAATCGCATTATTAACTTCTACATACTTCCAAAAAGCTCGTGGGAAAACCTTAAATACTAGACCCATTGCAATTTTCATGAGGCAGTGTGAGTGTTTATATTATGAAGACATACAAAATTTCCTCTTGGCTTACTGTAAGTAAAAATACAACTAAGACATTACTGATTGGTTAAAAAAATGTCTTATTTTCCTTTATAAATAGTATAGCAGCATATTAGATGTTATTTGTAATATTTCTATATGAGAACAAAAAATTTTCTTTTGTTCATGGTTTCTACAAATACAGACACAGAGACATTTAAGATGCATAGAACAAAAACAATTTAGAACAGTCTTAAAAATAAAATGTTAGGCAGAATGTTGCTTATAGACATCTCCACTTATATTAAAAGTAGATTCTTTTTGCATTTGATATTTCTTTCATTCCTCAGCTCCTATCAGTGCCTCCCCACCTTTATCTTTGGATTCATCCTCTTTATGTCTCTCATTAGAACAGATTATTCTTCTAAAATATGACAAACCATAACCAAATACAATGTAAGATTCAGATACTATACCAAATTTGAGGAGGAAAACCAACAGGTGGAAAAGAGTTCCAAGTGGAGGCACAAGAATCAGAGGTCCCCCTTCGTTACATACACAGGAGTCTGAAGCAACACTAGACCCAAAGCAGAGAACCTGGTTTAGACCCGTCTACGCCATGTTCTTTCTATTTTAGTATCTGTGAGTTAATGAGTTTTATTCATGTTACTCTAGAGAGGTTTTACTCTCCTGGTATCCACCATGCCCTCTAGCTCTTAAACAGGTCTGCCTAATGCCACTTGACTCAGGTGGATGAAAGACAACCACAGACAAGGCTGGTTTCTTACAGCCTGGGCTGATTGAAGACATCCACAGGCCCACCTGGTGAAACTTGATTTGGGTAGATAAAAGACACCAGGGACCAGCCTGCATCCTCATATTCTGTGATTGCTGAAGACATTCATAGGCTCACCACAAAGTGATTTTCTGGTAGCTTGCATTATGGTGAGAAAATGTATGTGGACATATGGGAGAGAAAAAGAAGCAGAATAATGTATGTGCTGTGGAAAGAAGCTGAAGAAGCAAAGGTAATAGGAACAGGTTGATGTGAGTGAACTGTTTCTCTCACACAGGGCCAGGCTGATGTTCACTCTTGGGCTGCTGCCTAGGGCTATGCAATAGCTCTGCAGCAACTAGTTTGAAGTTGCTGCCTGCTGATGTGAGATGGCTTGTTATATGCTTTAAATATTATTAGTTAATAAAGAGACTGTTTGGGCCTATGGCAAGACATCTTTAAAATAGATAAAAACATTCAAACATATTTAAAAAAATACAAAGTCAAAAAAAAAAAAAAAACTCAATCCTTCTGCCTGACAATCAATCACTGTATAAAAAATACAAGAAAGCCATCGACCATGTGACAAGACAATGTAATAAAAGTAAGTTAAAATAAAATAAAAATCTAGCTAAAAATAAGCCTAATCCATAGCCAAACAACAGATAATCAATATAAATATCTAAGTCATTTTAAGAAAGAAAGCAACTACAGACAAGTTCATACCACAAAGTCAGGCCAAGACAAACACTCATATAACTGCTCAAGTTACCCATGAGGGCTGTAGGATGGCTGCAATATGTTCAGCTATATAGACCATGTTGGTGTCCAAGGGACATGCTGCCATTGGGGCCATAAGGATCTGGGTGATCTGTACTTCTTCTGGGGCCATCATGATATCCAGGCCTGAACTGATGTCTGAGTCCATAGTCCTGCTTAAGATGGGGTCTGTGTTGATGTCTGTGGCCCATGTTACCAAAAGCACCATAGGAACCATGCATGTTGAAACCATGATAAGGCCGTCTTGTGTTTCACTGGCTCTGGGATATTAGCCCCACCCTCCACTCTGGCCTCAACAGCAGGAGGGCTGGCCCTGCCCCTCATTAGAGTAAAAAGCTTCTGGCTTGTCCAGGTTGTGGTCTAGACTTTCAGTACTACAGAAAAACAAAGATGCTTATATTAATCTTATGCTGATTGACCTATGGCCCAGGCATATGACTTGCTGACTCTTATTCTGAAACTAACCCATGATTCTTATCTTGTTTAGCCGTGCAGCTTGGTACATTTTCTTAGAGCAGCATTTCAGCTTGTTTCTTCTGTATCTCGCTGGTGTCTTTCTGCCATCTCTGCTCTGTTCTTTCTGTTCCCAGAGCTTTTTCAGTCTGGTAGCTCCCAGACCTCATTATGGGTTTGAGAAACCAGTCTTAATGGCCGGAGAATAGAAGAGCTGGCTCTGCCTCTTGCCTTATGAGTATGTACTCACGGTGAACTGGATAGACAAGCTCAGCTACCACCCAGACCTACATACAGGACCTTGGTTTGGCCCACCCTAATGTCTACCCCATCTTGTACAACTATCAAGGAACAGGTTTTGTGGGAAAATAGCTGCAGGATCCTCATGATTTAGGGCATCATCGGGATAACTGATGTTTGACATTATGCAGAAAGAAAGGCCTTAAAACATGCAACTCTAAATGGAAAGTTTCCTTCAAAAATCTCTTCCCTCAGATCTCAAAAAATCTCATAGAAAAGAAGATAGAAAAGAGACTAGTTTTCCTTAGAATCCAATGTTGTTGATGCGCTTTAAGCCAGAGTCCTTGAATCAGAATAATAATTTATTGCATTGAACATTTACTGATGGCCTTAATTGGACAAAAGTGTATATTGTATGACACACAACTACTCCCAGTACCATTAGAACAAAAGAGAGGTGTAGGATAAACTGAAAGACTGAAGAAAAAAGAGGTTTATTTGTTTTGTTTTGTTTATAGTAAATTTTGGAGGGTCTCTTTTAAGTGAGACAATGCAGGGGTGAAGGGTAGTTATGCAGAGACTGAAAGGTGAGTGAGATTGGGGTGCTTGATATAAAATTTCCAAATACTCAACAAAAATCTTTATATACATATGTGTGTATATATGTTATATATTATTTTATACAATGCATAATGTATTATTATATTATATATTAAAATAATTTCTACCTTCTTTTCTATGAGATTTCTTTAGCTGTGAGGGAAGTGATTTTGAGGGAAACATTCCAATTAGAGCTATATCTTTCAAGGCCTTTCTTTCTGCATGTCATTGTTTGTATTTGTTCCCAGTTGCTGCAAGAGAAAGCCAATCTATCAATGGATGAATAAGACACCACTCTCTGAGTGTATCAGAATATCATTCAGAGTAAATTTGATGTTACTTTTCTTTTTAGACAAGTAGTATTTAGTTTTACTCCAGGTCTCAGGACTATCTATATAGTTAAATATATTAGAGAAAAAAGCTATTTCTCACAAACCACTAGTTTTACTAATGTGACAGATATTTATCATATTCTTATTGCATAACTGGAATTCAATAAATTGTTTGATTATCAAATAATGAGTGAGATAAAAATGAAATATTTGTAGTAATACATGTATTACCAAAAGTATTTGCATAAAAGCAAAGGGAAAGACTGAGAAAATAGGTATATAATAACTAAAATGACCACGATTGTACTAGGAAGCAAGATGCAGACAAGAATGTCCTTCTTGAAGGTGAGAATTGAAACTTAAGTTATCTAGTGTCTGAGTAGTATGCACAAAGCTCTGGGTTCAAACCCCATATGCACTTAAAACTAAACACTATCATTCACTCCCACTACTAGGGACATTGGTATAGATTAAGAACTTTAAGGACATTTTCCACTAGATAGCTGGCTATAGGCCAGCCTGTGCTACATACAACATTGTCTCAATAAATAAATAAAGTATAAAGTATTTTTGAATGAAATAATTTTAATGCGACTTGCATGCACAGATGTTAACAAACTAAAAATGAAAGAATCTCTGATTCATTACAGTGTATAAATGGTAAAAATGGAAAATATGGTGAACTGTTAAGAGAGAGATTGGGGTGACAAAGAGAGCATACTATCAAAGGACAAAGGATTGGTGTCAGGTTAGTTAGAAATCATGCAAGTGAGAAGCAAAAGCAAAAACTAAGACAAATTTGCAACTTTAATAAAAAAAACTTTGATATCATTTGGACAGGGCTATTTTCTTGAGTATTGTGAAGGTAACTGGTTGGACTCAACTCCCAGTTTTCAAAGAGGAAACTCCAAAACCAAACTTTTCCCATATACTCCACACATATAGTCAGACCTATTTCAAGTTGTGTTTGTGACCTACATATTTGGTATTCTTTGACTATAATTTAAGTTAATAAGTATTTAAACATCAACATATCTTTTTAATGATAAATTGAAACCATAACAAAGAATAAGACCATTGTAACTTTTTGCAGAATATATTTTTATAATGTAAAGATTTTTCCCTGCCTAGGGTAGCTTCTTACTAGTTTAGTAAAATAATAATAAAATTTAGACAGGAGAGAATATATTAGACTTCCTGGCAGAGAGAGTAAAACTAGGAGGAGGAATCTCAGTGCACAGTTTCACCAGCAGACTCAAAGCAAGTTTTATTTGCCATACTAAGAAAAGATAACTGAGCCACATGGCAGAACACATGAAATAAGGGTTAATTAAGTTATAAGAGCAAGTCTAGAAAAAGCCTAATATGAGTCCAAGCTTTCTAATGTCAATAATAAGTGTCTGGGTCATTATTTGTGGGCTCACATTCTAAGAAAGTCTGATGAGAAAGCTTACTACAGTAACTCTCATATCAATTATGCATAAACATTTATACTTTTAGAAGCAAAACTTATGGAAGTAACTATTTCCATTATATGCAATTTATTTTCAGAAATAATTAAGAAATGTAAAAAAAACTACTGTAGCATTTCTTTTATAGCAAATTTAATAAAAACAATCACCAAAAGTGTCCTTAATAATTAGGTGCCTACAAATTTAATGATGGCATTTTCAAAAATAAATACTCTAATAAATAAAATAATAGTCCAATGTGTAACTGTATCATATTTGCTTTATCTATTCTTTAGATGAGGGACATCTAAGCTATTTCTATATTTTTGGTTATTACCAACAAGACTTGATGAAAATACTTGAGTAAGTGTCCATGTGTCAGGATGGAGTGTCTTTTGGGTATATGCACATGAGTAGTATAAGTGGATTTTGAGGTAGATAGATTATCAATTTTCTAGGAAACTACCATATTGATTTTCAAAGTGGATGTGTGAGCTGTCACTTGTGTTTTTGTTCTTAGCCTTTCTGACAAGTAAAGTGATGGGGAGAAGAGAAAGTGACTGGAATGGGTGGGGGGAAGGGAGATTGAACAAGAGTATACATGGATAAAAATATGACTTTAATAATAATAAAAAATAACCAAAAAATTAAAATCTTAAAAAAGACAAATTCTCAAAATTATTTTAGTTTTAATTTCCCTGATGTCTAAGGACATTGTAATCTGACTCATTGTTTTTTGTTATCTAACTTATTGAGTTCTGCATATATTTTATATATTAGATCTCTAACAGATGTGGAGTTGTTAAACCTTTTTTTTCCGAAGTTCCCTTTTTTCTTGATTTATGGGATCCTTTTGTTTTACATAAGCATTTCCTGAATTTCTATTTATTAGTTACTGATTTTAGTGCCTGCATTATTGTTTTTCTGTTTGGAAAGTTGTCTACTGGGCCAACGTGTTTAAGGTTGTTCCACAATTTCTCTTCTATCAGGTTTAGCGTCCCTGCTCTTATGTTGGGGTTTTTGATCCACTTGCAGTTGAATTTTGCAGGAAGATAAATATGGATTTATGTCTATTTTTCTACATACAGACATTCAGTTTGACCATCACTATTTGTTGAAGATGCTTTCCTTTTCACATTTTGTATTTCTGGTTTCTTTATCAAAAATAAAGTGTCTGTAGGTATGGGGATTTATATCTGGACTTTTAATTTGATTCCATTCATTAGTGGCTCTGTTTTCATGCCAGTACCATGCCATTTTATTACTATAGTTCTGTAGCACAGATGAAATCAGGGATGATGGTAGCACCAGTAGGTTTTAATTTGTGTGTGTGTGTGTGTGTGTGTGTGTGTGTTGTTGTTTATTTTAGCTAGTATTGTCCTTTCAGGATCTATAAAGAATTTTGTTGAATTTTTTATTAGGATTTTACTGAATATGTAGATTCCTTTTAGTAGAAAGGCCCTTTGTTGTTGATAATACCAATCTATGAGCATGAGAAATCTTTCCATCTTCTGATATTTTCTTCAATTTTTTTTGGTTTAAAGATTTGATATTTTATCATACAAGTCTTTAACTTTCTTGATTATACATATTCCAAGATATTCTGACTGATTAACCTATACCAAGAAAAATAAATATGATATGTATTCACTTAGAAGTAGATATAATCTGTTAAGTAAATTATAATCAACCTATATCATAGACTGGGTGAGTTATATAAACAGGGAATATTTATGGGGGATGCATGCATTTCCCTAGGAAGAAAAAGAAGAACATGTTTTGTAGATAGACTGGGAGCTGGAATGATCTAGTGTGGGGGAGAGGTTGACCGAAAAAGTAGAGAGACAGACACCTGAAATTTGAGGGGCATTTAGCAGGTGGAAGCCTAGAGCAGTGGAAACATCTGGGAATAGCCACTAAACCAGCATCAAAATCTTTGGCCTATAATCTGTTCTGCCAGTAAGATGTGCTGGAGCAGTGTTGGCATGGGACTTGTGCAAGTGGTCAATCAATGTTTTTCTTAACTTGATGCCCATGACATGAGAGAAAGCACATGCCCAACATCACTTGGATGGCCAGGAACTGGAGATTGACTATCTCAGTGACCTAGGGTAGAACTGGTAATAAATTTATTTATAATGATATTCTGCTATTCTCATAGATCTGTGTCCAATTGTCATCAGAAAGACTTCATCTGCAGCAGAGACCCACAGCCAGACACTATGTGGAGAGTCTATACTGAAGGTCTGCATTGGATCCTTTCAGTTGGAGATTAGAATGCACTCTGGAAAAAGGAGGGAGGAAACGTTGACTCAGTGGACATAGAGGAGACCAGTACAACATGCCCCACTGAATAAACTAAGCAGGCCTCACACAAATTCAGTGTAAAATGTCAAATGTCTGTGCCTGCAAATGTCTGCACCTGGTCAATGCACATCCTACATTATGGCTGTTATCTTGGTATTTTGTGGGACTCGTAAAAGTGGAAGCAGGTATAATACTAATTCTTTTACCTGTTCTTGGGACTCTTTCTCCCTTTTTGGGTTGCTTTATCCAGCCTCAATATGAATACTGTTGCTCTGTCTTAATGTATCTTATTTTGCTATGTTTCCCTATAGTTACCTGGTGCACTGTTCTTAATTTGAAACTGAGAGGAAACATGTCTGCAGTAGGGAAAAGGAAGGTAAACTAGGAAGGGTAAAGGTAGGAAAAACAGTGATTAGGATGTATTACTTGAGGGAAGAATCTATTTTCAATTAAAAACAAAGAAAATGTATGTAACTGACCTTAAACTACAATCTTTAGTTAAGTTTAACACAATATTGAAATAACATCAACTCTGAATCTTTTAAATTATATTTCTCATATCATTCTTTAATAAAACAGAGTAAAAATATAAGATAAAGGTAATCTCTATTGTCAGTTCTACAGTTATTTTATGAAGTGGAAGTTATAACATGGAAGAACTTAAAACATACTGACTATAGGTTTTACTTCATTTATTTTCAAAGACTTAAGAGAACTTCGTTTAAAAAATCACAGTGTAAAATAGTGAATATTATGATTATTTTCTAGTTTTATTCAGAGGTTAATAGTCTCATAAAAGAATTCTTAGAAAGAAAGTCTCTTCTCACAGTCATTTGTTTTTTATTACTTATTGTTTTTCTTATTAAATGTATGTGACTATTTTGTAGAATATTGTAAAATATAAAATTTCATTGAGTTAACTCAGATAAAATTTGAAGTCAACCTCTTCTTTGTTAGAATAGTTGAGGTTTGGTGAGTAATTTTCAAAGAGCTTTTAAATTCTAAATCTCAAAAGAAACTATATGTTATTAGTAGAAGAAACAGCAGTGAAATAATACACAGGGCAATTATTAGAGAAAGCTTATGAAATGTTTATTTTCTACAAACACACTTAGGTTTTTTTACTAATTAGCTTTATGGCTGATTTTATGAGAATAGCATGAGGTAGTAGTTTTGCTATAAACAAAATTATTCTCATAGTTATTAAGTTTGTCAACAATTTTAGTATTAAGCCCAATTTCATTTTAATAATAAAAATATTTGTCTAAATATAAAGAATAAAGAACATTGCCTTTCTTAATATTGTAAGGTGAATTGATAATTAAACTAGATTCTTTGTCTTTAATAGTTCCAAAACAGAAAAAAGAAGAGAGAGGAATTGTATAATAGTCTTGAACTGTGAAAATTAATCAAAGAGCAATGTGGTAGAATTTACATGACAAAAATAAAATAGTAAAATTAAGCCAACCAAAAAAATACAGGAGACTGAATAAAATTCATATGGTAGAAAAGTATTATAATTTGATAAAAGACTGGAGATACTGCGCGCGCGCACACACACACACACACACACACACACACACACACTCACACGGACATATATATGTTGATTTGTTCTTTTGGAAGTCCAAGTTTTCACAATATTTTTAGCTTTTTTCTTTATTTTAGTATTTGAATAAAGTCTCAAATTTTAATCCATGTATCCCCTTGTTCCAACTCTCTTCCTCACTTTCCCATCTCCCCATCCCCTTATCTCCTCCTCATCAAGGGCAGGTGGCTCCTCCCAAGTTTCCAAGGTGGCTTAGTTCAGCATCCATTCCAGGCAAGTCTACATTCCTCATCCCAACATCAAAACTGGGTCAGGTGTTCTATAATTGCCTAATTATTTTTCTTTAGGGTACATGTTGTCTTAGTGGCAAATGATTCACACTTGAGCTGAGTCATAGCATTCTGAATCAGAAAGTAAAAACATCTTGGTATTCATCCATTTGCCTCATAATGTCTCCTAACTGATTACCTCATATAGATTTACTAAAGATGTTTACCAATGTTGTTGAATTAAATATTTATAAATTTTTGGTCAAAGAGTGATAAAATCTAGATTGGTTGTATGAAAACGATTCCTCATCTTAGTAATGACCACGGAAAGATGCAAACAATGGTCTTGATTATTTTAGGCAGAATTCAACAACCTAATAGGGAAATTTTGTCTTTGACTACAAAAAGCATGAGCCTGACTTAAAGCATCATGTTATCAAGATTTATTTACTTTCTAAAAGAAAAATTTAAAAATATAACAATACTGTGGGATAAAGTTCTTTGACTCAGTAAAGATTTGTTACTCATATTGATTTGATAAAATGCTGACTGTACCATTGGCAGGCAGGAAGTAAAGACCAAGCAACTGGACCAGAACTATTCTGAGATAAGGAAAGGCAGAGCAGCAGTCACTGGCAAGATGCAGAGGAAGTAAGATAAGAAGGATGCTCTGAGGAAAGGTATCAAGTCACATGGCTAAGCATAGATAAAAAAAATATAAGTTAATTTAAGGATAAGACTAAACTATTGACACAGCAGTTACTATAAAATTAAGCTTTTCAATCAATTATTTTATACGTGGCAGTGGGACCAGCCTGGCAGGACAACAGAACTTCTAACTACAAAATAAAATTTTTACACAATGAATTTACTAAGGTTTTTTTTGTAACTGAATAAAACAATTTATAATTATAATTTATAATTATAAAACTGACTATAATTTCTATGCCTGTTTTGTAGATGTCTTGAAGTATGCTTTAGAATGAATAAAAAAGAAAATGCAAATATAAAATTTTAAGAAGATAAGAAAATATTGAAAGGAATGTATTCCTAATTTACATGATTTTGAATCCCTTTTCTTTTTAAAATGTATTTATTTTACATTTTAGCCACAGCATCCCTTCCCTCCTCTCTTCTCAGTTCTTCCGTCCCATCTTCTTTTTGCCTCCCCATTCTCTCCTTTTCCATTTCTGTTCCAAAAGAAGACATGCCTCCCAGAGATACCAACAAAACATGACATATTCTTAGATTATTTAGAAGTTCACAACAATACCATTCACCATAGACACAATAACACCTTAGAAAAGGAAGATATTTTAAATTGTCTCAGATAACAAAAGATGAAGTCTGATATCTGATTCAGTGTTCATTATCTTGAGGCAGTGGCATATCAAGTTGTAGTAAAGAGTAAGAACTTCACCTTCTGTTAAGATGAGCAAGGTACACATAATGAGAAATAGGGTTCAAATAAATTTACAACTTAAAATTATCTCATATGTAATTCTAACAGATTACATATAAAATACTGGGAGTAAAGTAATTTAGCCTCCTCAGCTCTCAGGACAGTTTATGTTTCCTGGAGTAACTCTATATTCCTCAGTGATTACACAAATCCAAAGAAAAGCCGTACATTTAACAGGTAAAACTGATGTGTTCTCAGATACCAAAACAACAGAAATTTAAATTTTATGTTTAACATAAATATAAAGGGAATTTTTTTATAAAAGCAGATTAAATAAATAAAATTACTCAAATATTTACTCTCATGGTACTGAAATGCAACTCCCCATTCATGGTCTTGTATTGAAGGACTAACCTGCCACTGATACTACTACTTTATGAGGTAAAATAAAATTTAGGAACTGAGGCTGAGCTGGGAAAATATGCTATTGTAACTGGTTCTTTGGAGTTACCTTTCCCAAGGCCTCTTCCTCCTATCTGATTCATATACAGTATGAGGTTAGTAACTAATCCAGTTTTTTTTTTTTTTTTTCTTATAATGGTACTCAACTCACTCAGGCCCATTGCAAAACAAAACAAAAAACAAACAAAAAAACACCAATCTGACAACTAATTGAAACTTTTGAAACCATGAGGCAAAACACATCCCTTCTCTTTGAAATTGATTTCTTTCTCAGGTAGTTTTATTAACAAAAATTCTACTTTACTATACAAGCCATTTGACATTTGTGAAGAAGTGGTGACCTTGCATGTATAAATTCCATAGTCAACAAATTTTAATAGCAATTAACACAGGTCTTATTGTGGTAGTGATATAAAAATAAAATTAATTGTTTTGATAAATAAAGTTATAAGACATGTGAATATTCAGATGTATAATCATATATATGCATTTATAATATTCATAGTTATTACATAAGCATAATGCGTAAATTCATACACAAATGTATCATCATCCTTTTAAAGTATCATTGGACATTTAATATTTTCTATACTTTTTAAAAATCTGAACTAGACAAACAACCTCTGAAATTATTACAAAACATCTAAATATTAATGATTGATTCTGATAATGATAAAATATTGCTTTTAAAATTAAAGTAACTAAGAGCATCATTGATTACTTTATTTCCCTTGCACAGAAATTCACAGTAGGAATATACTTATAACAAGGAAGAGACTAAAATGTTTGTGCATAAATTATATTCTTGAATAATTTAATCTTTTATTATCAAAATATTTAATGAAGTAATCATTACTCAGAATTTGTAAAACACATAATTGGTAATATTTAATGATACTCTATATTTATAAGCAAATATTATCTATCTGGATAGGACATTTATATATGTTTATATGTTTAATCTTCTTGAAAGTCTGTATACATTTGCATGTATGTATGTATGTATCCAAGTAACATGTTATACAAAATTTTATCATGTTTCTATCTCACACTATACTTTTGCTTGATGCTTAAAAATATTAATTTTTTTTATTTTTCTGATTTATCTTTGTCCCCTTTTCTATCATCATGGATTCAAATCTGAATTATTATTACACATATTTTACTTATTTTTTTTATTTTTATTTTTTTCTTCTTTATTTATTTTGTATTTATCAAAAAAGTAAAATGAATTTAAAATGCTGAAAAGTTAACAATATTTATAAAGAAGATAAAAATCATAAACATGACTTATCAAGGGTGATAATGCAAATAAGTTTGCTACACATAAAAATACTAACCCTAACCCTAACCCTAGCCCTAACCCTAACCCTAACCCTGTGTATCCTTATTCAATGTCCTTCCCCCTTCCTCCACATCAGGTCATTTTTCTTCACCACAACTCCCCATCCCCTCCCTGGGCAGGCAGCAGACAGTCCCATGGTCCCAATAACCCAATAACCCAATATTGCTTAGTTGAGTCTCTACTCCTGGCAGATCCAGTTTTGTCCCCCCTC
>PVIH01012560.1:0-16948 GCA_004025045.1 Sigmodon hispidus
GTGAGGAGTGAGGAGTGAGGAGTGAGGAGTGAGGTGTGAGGAGTGAGGAGTGAGGTGTGAGGTGTGAGGAGGAGTGAGGTGTGAGGAGGGAGGAGTGAGGTGTGAGGAGTGAGGAGTGAGGAGTGAGGAGCAGGCACCACACAGGAAGTTGGGACTCCGTCTCTAAAGCAAACGTGGCCAAGCCTAGCGCAGTCATTTTCACTGTGGCCAGGGCGGCCACATGGAAGCAGCCGGCCAGTGCGTGTCTAGCGATGTTCCGTAGACGCAGGCCGCTGTGGCTGTCTCGTGTAGAAAGATCCCAGTGCTGCGCTAAGGTGAACTGACTCCCCTCTCTATTGCAGCTTCAGGCCTGGTGGCGAGGCACAGTGGTGCGGAAGGAAATCGGAGGTTTCAAGATGCCCAAGAAAGAGAAAGACGACAGCAAAGATTCCAAAGGCAAGGAAAAGGAAAAACGGAGAGGCAAGAAGTAACAAGTGTGCTGTCACAAGACTCACTTTGGGTTCTCGCTCAGGAACCTATGGAGTTCACCAGGCCTGGTGGCCTTGTTTTCAACCCCAATGTGGGCTGTAACATGGCTGTAGGCCCTCTTCAAACTCTGGACCATGGGGGAAAAATGTTGGCGTAGCTTTGTGAACATTCTTCCTTCTCAATCAGAAAATCAGCTCATCAGCTTATAGTGATGCACTAAAAACTCCTATAATATTTCTGATTTTATGCCATATAATTAAAGTGAAAAACTGTTTTGCAAAAGCGAAATATTTGAGAATTATAAGGTTATCACTTAGCATAATATGTATGTATGCACGTGGTTTTTGGGTCTGGCCTATCTTGCAGTGTCTGGGGTTGGTGGTATTGGGGGATGGCACCTCATGGCCCTTACATAAACTGCTCTGGCCAATTGAGAGAGACGGAGTGTGAATACAGCCCTCTAGTGGTAAAGATGGGACATGGGTTCCAGAAGGCTAGCTTAGATAGTTTTGCCAAGGGGGACCCAACTACGTCCACCATCTGAGATAGTGGAACACTTAAACAAGGTAGGTGAAAAGCAGCCTGGCCTGTGTGCATGCGGCAAAGCTGGTTGTTTGCAGTTCTCCCTTAAAATCAGTGAGCCCACTTGCTCATTCTTGCTGTGTTGGGCTACTAGACCTTTCAGGACAGCACAGCTCACTCACTATGTCCACTCTGCCTCTGCTCCTGATGTGTGCTGGTGCATGCGCAGAGCTCAGAGGACAGCTCTGGGGGCTCTCCACCTTTTTATGGGCCCTCAGGCTTAAATTCAGGATGCCAGGCTCATCTTGGAACTTGCTGTGTAGATCAGGCTGGCCTTGAATTCAGAGATCTGCTTGCTTCTGCCATTTGTGTGCTGCAATTAAAGACATGCACCACTATGCCTAGTTTGTTTCTTTAAAATAAAAATGTAAAAAGTGTTTAGAGTGTGCATGCAACCATGTATGCATGTTCCTGCCACAATTCATGTGTGTCTCTTCTGGGTCCTGGTCAAGTCACGGAGCTTAGCAGCAAGCCTCTTTATGGACTGAACCACTTCACTGGCTCTCAACTGGTTATTTCTGAGAGGAAACTTATCTTAATGTGTCATATGCATTTCATGAATTAAGCCTTTTTAACTTTTTGAGACTCCATGTAGCCCAAGTTGGTTTCAAACTCACTATGTAGTCTAGGCTGGCCTCGAACCTTCTGCTCTGTCTCCTAAATGCAGTGTGGGAATGGAACCTAGGACTTCATCCATGCTCGTAGGCCCTCTACAGGCTGCACTATAGCCCCAGCCTGAATTGAGCCATCTAATCTTGCTGCCATTGCAGGCCACCCTACTACCTACCTGTACCTCCTTAAGAAATGCGTGTTAGGGTCTGGATTGATGGCTCAGAGGTTAAGAGCACTGGCTGTTCTTCAGAGGTCATGAGTTCAGTTCCCAGCAACCACATGGTGGCTCACAACCATCTGTAATGAGATCTGGTGCCCTATTCTGGCATGCAGGGATATATGCAGGCAGAATACTGTTTATATAGTCAATAAATAAATAAATCTTTTAAGAAAAGTGAGTGTTAACCTCAAAGGCTATTTTTAACAAGATTTGTCCCTTAAGTGAGCCAGACAGACAGATGCCCTTTCCTTGCTTTGCCTTTGCTAAGGAAACCAAGTTTTAGGCTTGAACATTTTTGCACGTGTTTATTACATGCTACTGAAGTATTGGCTTTTATTTTAATATCCACGTATAAGATGGCATACAGGCAACTTAAAATAACATACACAGTATTGACATATTTATACTTAGAACTTACACAATATATTTACAGACATACAAATATAGGACAATGTTTACAAAACCATTTACTAATTACATGTGTGTAACATTTCAGAAGTCAAATCTTCTGTAACCACCTCACTGCAATGTGTATATAAAGGCTTTTAAACAACCAAGTTTTCCTTCATTTCTACAACCATCCAAGTACTTAGTTCTTCAAATTCATCAGCACAGCATGTTATTAGTCATTGCTGACTAGAGGAAACCACCTTCCAGGCTCCTTGATTAACTGTAAGGGTGTATTTACAGAGAGGCTGGGTTAGAAGCCACCCACTGCTCTTTTCTAGTCTGTTCTAGACAGATACAAATGGTTCCTCCAGGGAGGCCCTCAGACCTGCTCATTACAGAAGGATCCTGGCAGAGTGCTAGGCAGAGAAGCTCTGACAGCCTGGAGACCACGGACTGACATCTCTGCAGGTGGCAGGGCTGGGCTGGGCAGGCATTGGCTTGTTCACCCATCAGCACTGGTAAGGTAGCAATTTCCAGTTAGGGGACTATGACAATGCTAACTTTATCTTACACTGGGGTCTTCAGCAAGGTTAAATATCAAAATGAACTGTTCTTTCCAATTTCAAAACATAAATATGAAAAGACCAAGAGAAAACCTGATTTGTTATTATGTGTCAACACTGTAGCCAAAACTGCAAGAATTAAATTTGAATTAGCTCAATAACTACATTAAGGTCTCACATGAAAGAATGAAACGTTAAGATGTCCTCTTTTTCTGAGGTAATGAGATCTGCCCACTCTGGCCCTCTAAAGCTGGCATCAAAGGCAAGTGTCGCCATGCTCTGCAATGCCAGCTGACTCTTAGGAACTCTCGGAGCTATTCCAAGTGTCATATTATGTAATGTCTTCTGGGCTCATTTTCTATACAATATTAAAATATAGAATTTAGAAATTATACTGAGGTTTAACACCAACTAGGAAGTGTGGCTACAGCCCAGAAGCACTGCTGGTCATAACCAAGCCTTGCTTTTGTTCTATGAGGACCCTGCGGGGCTGGGCAGGAGCCCAGGTGCTCTATGATACTTACTTTCTCTTGAGATAAGGACTTGCAGTGTAGTCCAGGCTGGGCCAAAATTCATGACCCTCCTGTCCTAGCCTCCTGAGTTATAGGTACGTGCCGTCATGCCTGGCTGCTGTCACATGCTTTTAGACTTGGGTAAAGTGGCAGTGTTCTAATAAACACTTCTCTGTACAAACAAGGAGAAATTATTTTGACTACACACTCAAAATTATTTTGTTCAAAGTCACTTTAAGAGGATTTAAAAAAAATATTTTTACATGTGTGAGTGTTTTACCTTCATGTATGTATGTGTACCTTGTTCATGCCAGGCACCTGAGGAAGTCATCGGAAGGCATCAGTTATGAGCTGCCATGTGGGAATTGAACTGGAGTCCTCTGCAAGAACAGCAAGTGCTCTCAGCTGCTGAGCCAGATCTTCAGCCAGTCTAATGTGGCCCAGGAGGTCTGTAGCTGCCTAGCATCCTGCCAATCCTGACCACCCAGCTTCCGCTTTTGGAATGTCTGGAATTAAAGGCTTGTGTGCCTCTGGGCACCTTATTTTAGGTGGTGCTAGGGACTGAACCATAGTACAGTATCAAAGTTATTGCTTTTAGCATAGGATAAATACTGCTCTCAAATGCAAGCCTTGGGAAGAAAAAATAATAAAAGTTAACAACTACAGGGAAAACCCTATAAAACAGCTTTATGTAATTACTCTATTTGCCACACAGAACACCAAAGACACAACTAAAAAGTGTGCAAAATCTAGCGGAAGGAACATCTCTGTGCTCAGATTTAAATAAAGATGCTGACCTTGTGTTGGACCCTTAGGCCCTTTTGTTCTTTGCTCACAGATATGCAATAAGGCACAGGCAGTGGATCTGGGGGAGGACCTAAATGAGAGACAGGAAACTGCTCTTAGTGCTTTTTTTGTTGTTGCTATGGAAACTGGCTGTCGCCTGCAAGAATTGTAAAAAGTGTGGCTTTCCTTCAGCTCTTGTGGTGTTGTGTTCAGTGTTCCATGAGCAGGGAGCTGTTAATGCACCCGCATGTCTGGTTCAGGTGCCCTGGGATCAGCATGCAGGGCTCATGAGGCAAATGCAAATACTGCTGAGTAGTGCATGTTACACCTTACAGTTTAGAACTGTGTGTAGAGTGTCTGTGTTTAGGAAACAGCAGGGCGATGCACAGAACTACCCTCTAGAAAACGATGGGGTGGGAGTGGGCAGGGCTGGGGCGAGGCTGGGCACTGACTGGTTTTAAATATCTATTATACTGTGTGAAATCCAGGGCTTCTCTATTATTTTTGTTCTCTTTGAAAGAATTGTTCAAGTCATCATAATATAGCCTCTGATGTAAATGCAGTAGGGTGGTACCCTCAAACCACATAACGTGGAGTCTTGGAACAGTGGTCTCTACTGCCTGTGAACAACTACAATGTCTGCTCAAAATGCAGGTTCCCAGGCCACTGACAAAAACCTTTGATGCAAATGGATTTCACAAATGCTCCAGGAGAATAGAGTGCAACTGTGGAAACCAGTGAGCTATAGACATCCGGCGAACTGGCGAAGGTAACAGCATGTCTGTCTTCTGAGAGCTAAATATCCCACTTTAAAGATCCTGACTCTGGCATGAAAAATGAGCCTCTCCACGAAGAAAGCACAGCCAGCTTAGGCCGTGATAGTTCCACTTAAGAAAACTGTGTCTTCATTAGAAACAAAAATAGCGGAAATGGGTTGAATCTCCCCTAAAATGGAGAAATAAAGCAAATATTCCTGGCAGGAATCATGAAGACAGCGCTTGCTTTGCTTCTAGGAACACTCGGGGCTCTGTCTGAGCAGGCACCATCAATCACCTCCTCCCACTCCTTGTTTAGGCTGTGCCAACACCCCGGGCCCTGGAGTCCTCAGACAGCAGAGAGCTGTGGTGGCTGCGGCTGCGGCTGCTGCTGCTGCTTGGGTGGGGCAAGTTCCAGGAGGGCCTGGACAGTCACCGCCACCTGGCTCAAGCCTTTCTCCTCTAAAATGTGCAGAGGCAAACACAACTGCTCCTGAAAGGGACAATGTAACATAAAACAAACATGGAAGAAAACAAATGAACATCAGAGAACTAAAAGGAGCTTTCACCCCGAGCCCATAACAATCAAGTGAGATAGCAAAGTTCCTGGTAAACCCACCCTGCTAAAAGAGGCAGACGCAGATGGTGTCTCACACTTAGGGATAACTTTATTAGCACAATTACAGGTCCATACACAACACCTGGAAAAGTGTAAGACTGATAGGTGACATGTTTACACAGCAGAAGGAACAGAGCACAGTGCATACAGAGCATACACAAATGGAAAAAGCCCAGGTTATAGCCTGGCTCAAGAGGAAAACAACATCTACAGAAAACACTCTGGGAGGAAATCACAAACAGCAGGGACACACCATGGTTTTGTGAGGACTTTAACTGCAGGACAGAGAGGGGCCAGGACTGGCACCACAGATCAATTCTGTAAACCATGACCCTCCCTCAAGGTTAAATGGATTTAAGAAACATTGCTCTACTTTGGGTAATTCATGGAAGGATAAACTTAAATTAGTTAAAAATCACATTTTTTTTTTTTTTAAGTGTATTTTAGCTGTGTATTTGATCCTAGGACTTAGGAGGCAGAGATCCAGGCAGGTCTCTGCGAGTTCAAGGCCAGCCAGGGCTACACAGTGAGATCCTGTCTTAAAATTTGTATTTGAAAGATGGACTGTAGGGGCTGGAGAGATGGCTCAGAGGTTAAGAGCACTGACTGTTCCTCCAGAGGTCCTGAGTTCAATTCCCAGCACCCATATGGTGGCTCACAACCATCTATGATGAGGTCTGGCGCCCTCTTCTGTAAAACTGTATGCATAATAAATAAATAAATAAAAATTTAAAAAAAAAAAAAGAAAGATGGACTGTAGTCATGCCTTTAATCCCAGCACTTGGGAGGTGGAGACAGATAACTGTGAGTTTGAGGCCAGCCTGGTCTACAGAGCAAGTTCGAGGCCAGCCAAGAGTACAAAGAAACCCTGCCTTGAAAAACAAAACAGCCACCCCCCAAATTGTATTTGAAAAAGTATTTCATACTGTAAATTCAGCAGATTAAATTACGCTGGAGAACTAGTATATAAGCTTAATTGATCTATAAAAGTGACTGTTCCTTTGGGTAAGACATTGGATACATCTATCTTGTTACTTTTATAAGAAAAAGGCAAATCTTAGCATAACATTTACTGGCTTTTCCCTTCAAAATTATTATTACTTGTTTTGAGACAGGGTCTCTCTATGTAGTCTTGGCTGTCCAGGAGCATGCTATGCAGATTAGGTTTGCCTAGAGATCCTTTTGTCTCTGCCTCCCAAATGCTGGGATTAAAGGTGAGCACCACCATGCCTGGGTAAAAATTATTTTTTGCATTTAGTTGAGAAAGGATCTTGCTGTATAGCTCAGGCTGGCCAAAAACTCAAGTTCAAGGGTTATTCTACTACATTCTTGTATCACATGAAACATTACAAATGGACTGTAATAAAAATGCAGCAAGGGGGCTGGAGAGATGGCTCAGCGGTTAAGAGCACCGTCTGCTCTTCCAGAGGACCCGGGTTCGATTCCCAGCACCCACATGGCAGCTCACAACTGTTCCAGTTCCAGGCAAACACCAAGGCAAATAAATAAATAAATAAAGTTTAAAAAAAAAATGCAGCAAGAACAAGGGTGATAGTGGTGGGGTGGTGCACACCTTTAAGAGGCAGGCAGATCTCTGAGTTTGAGGCCAGTATGGTCTACAGAGCAAGTTCCAGGATAGTAGGGGTTATACAAGGAAACCCTGTCTGGAAAAAACAAGCAAGCAAACAGAACAACAATAGAAAATATGGCAAGTATTTGTTTTTGACGCAGTTATTGGTACTTGAGTATAATTTTTTATTTAATGCTGATTTTGATAAAACAAAAAAGTCACAACCAACTTGTAATGTGCTAATAAAACTAGCAGTTTTTGGATTAATATTTTGAATAACTCTGCAACTACAGAGTAGCTGTATTTAAAATGAATCTGTGCTGGGTAATGGTGGTGCACGTCTTTAATCCCAGCACTTGGGAAGCAGAGGCAGGCAGATGTCTGGTCTACAGATCAAGTTCCCAGGACAGCCAAGGATACATGAAAAACTGTTTCCATGCCCCCACCCCCAAGCCCAACCAACCAACCAACAACAAAAAGATAAAATCTGTGTGTGCTTTGCTCTGGGAAGGGCATTTCCCCAGGGCCAATTCCCTGGACTGCTCAGGAGTACCTAGGCCTAAACCAAGGGCAAGTGGCTAGGTGCATAGTGGTCTAGACATCACTCAGGGTGCTTCTATATGTGGATGTTCCTAGGAACCCACCACTGCTGGCCTCTGTGGTAGTTTGTTTTTATTTTAAAGACAAGGTCTTACTTAAACTCAAAGCAATCCTGTTTCAGCCTCCTAAGTGCTGGGATCACAAGTGTGGATCATCACCCCTGGCTTTAAACCTGACTCTGTGTGTGTATAAAAGGACAAAAGTCTATAGAATTCAGACAATAATCATGGATTCCAAGATGTCTTACAAACAAGACAAACCTACACCAGAACACCTTGGAAGGCACTGTTGTATAACACTCAGTCTATCACTGCATTCACATTGGCAGCGGGGGCTGGAGAGACGGCTCAGAGGTTAAGAGCACTGACTGTTCTTTCAGAGGACCCGAGTTTGATTCCCAGCACCCACATGGTGGCTCACATTGGCAGAGGAAAGTAAATAATGGCCCACTTTAGACACAAGTCCATGAGGTAAGCAGGCGCCCAGGTTATTGTTAATGGAGTCTGGAGACACATTTCTGAGAACTGCAATCTGAATGCAGCAATGGTTCTCAGCCTCAGGTCCAGAAACACTGACCTACTAAGTGATCCAAGATGGAATGCAGCTTCACTGGGCCTTCAGTTCTGAAACAGTCTCCCCAACAGCCTACAAAATACACTTTCACCTATAAAAATGGCTCCAACAAGTTAGAAAGGACATGAATTCCAAACGTCACATTCTAACAGGATTCTAGCAGCAGATCTGTCACAGGCAGCACACATGGTAAGCATGGCAGATTTCAGATGCAAAATCTGGCCATCTGCTCAGTGTCCATGATCTTAAGTGGACACAGTGGCTCAGAAGAGCAAGTGGGGGTGGGGGTGGGGGGAAGACACGCCTCCATTATCTTTAAACTAACAATTCAGAGCAAACTACAATGGGTAAGATTAAATGCCCTGTGCCTTCTACATGTCCCAACGTTGTTAACATTAAGAGCAAGTTAGGACTTGAGGGCAGAGAACTAAGTGACAAGGTACTCCAAATTAGAAAGGGTACCAGTAACTTCAGGATGCTGTTAAAAGGGCTCAGACATTCTCTACTTCAAAACTCAAGTTGTAGCACAGTATAAAAAGATGGGCAGAGTTCTCTCTGACTCGGAACGGCATTAATAGAAACACCTCAACCCTATCCCTCATCCCCCAATATGAACGACTAGGAGAGAATGCTGATCTCTCTGTTAGCCACCATGAGTGCCCACTATGCAATGTGCTGCCCCTCTGGACATACAAGACATGATGCCCCTACTCAAGTTGGCACTCTGAAAAAACACACGTCAGTAATTCTGTCTGAGAACAAACCTTCACTAAGCAACAGGAAGGAGGTGGGAAACACAGGCTGCAGGTCAGCTGTAGGGGAAGACTCGGTAATAAAGCAAACAGAGAGTTAACATTAGAGCACAGTAGAATGCCACAAAACCCAGAAGCTGGACAGACAGACAGAAAAAGCTGGATTCTTCTGCACGTGCCCCAAGAGAAAGCAGTGTTTCGACAGTTCTTTTAACGCTGAGGTTTAGTTGAAGAATGTCTGAAGGGGAACAGAGATTGTCCTGTCCAAATGTGAGCAAGAAAGGAAAACAGAAAAACACAGTCAGTGAGCAGAATATGTAAAAGCATGTCAGCCACAGACAGACATATACCCCGCGGCATTTGATCACAAGTATGAAAATGCTGAGAAACAAAGCTGTGGGCTCATCTGTGCACAGAATGAGGTTTGCCTGTTGGTGACTAGCTGTGAGCATTGAGGGGACAATGGACAGCTGGCTGGTGGGAGGAGGAGGGCAGTGAGGGTGCTGACTAGGGTGGGGTAATCACACAACAGGCGAAGCACAGCGGCTCCAGGACTGAGCTAAGCCTGCAGTGAGGGAGGTTTGCTATGGAGGAGTCCTGTGTACTGACTTAAACCATCAGATGAAGCCCATCATCCCTAGATCTAGTTCACTACTATGTACAACAGAAACGGAGGGAGCATCTAAAATCACCACTAGTAAAGAATTAGTGGGCTAAACCTGAAAATTATTAACATATCCAACAATTCTAGGATATAAGATAGTAGACTCAAATACAAGTTTTTTAAAAATATGAAAAATTTAATAAAAGCACAATAGTGAAAGTGAACATCCATACACTCCCTTATCCAGAGGCTTTAGATTTTCCTTATTTTTTAGTGATTCATATCTTGAGGTTAGCTGAGGATGAACTCTAGGAAAGGACTTTACATTGCCACTTCCCCAGCTCATTTTCTGTCATAATATGACTCATTTTTGATTATCATTGGTCTTTCATTTTATTTTTGTCTGAAACAGAGTTAGTCACATGTTGCCCAGCCTTGTCTCAAACTCACTATGTAGCTGAAAGTGACCCTGAACTCCACAGTCCCTGCTGCCTCCATTTTCTGAGTGGAGGGTTTATAGGCATGCTTCACCATGCTGGACTCTTGGCTCACCCTGCCTACCACTTTAGTCATACTAAGAAGTAACGACCTTTCTACTTAGTTTCTACCCGGGCCCTGGGTCAAATGTATCTCTAAGCCCCTAGAGTTGAGAACGAAGCGAGACTGAGAAAACTAGCTTGATGCCTCCAATTTGACAGTTTGTTTGTTATCCTTCAACCTGTCTAGAAAAATGACTAATTTTCAACAAAACAGTAGCAAAAATGGCAGAGAAGTGGTGGAGGGCTAAAGGACAGAAGGAAGGGGCAGTTTGTGTGGATGCCCATTTCCTCTTTCTGGCAGAGAAGCTGGAAGTGTGGTGTGGATGTAAAGAAACCCTGGAAAAAGGTCAGTACTTTTTCTGTTTCTGTATCTGCCTTCATATTAGGCAGAGGGGGCGGATGAGCTGTTATGAACACTTGCTTGGAAAATGCTTGACTTAAATGCATGCTTTAATGCACACTGTTTTTCTATTTTGCTGACTAAGGGCAGTGACATGCTGAAAGAGTTCCAGGTTCTGATCTTTCCATCTGAGACAAGATGGCTCTGTAGAGCCATCTGTAGAGCCTCGCAGCAGCTCTGAAGTCTAGAAATGGTGCTGAGGAAGACTCTCAGCAAGTTACTGGCACGGGCAGAGTCAGCATGCGATAGCTTTCTGTGCTTCCCGCTTTCTGTACCAGTGCATGCCACACATATGCAGGTAGCAGGCATGCTGAAACAAGACAGGAATACTTGAATGCTAATGTGCACATAAGAACATTAGGATGATTACTGTAGAGAAAAGTTCCTTAGAAAACATAGTAAATAGTAAAATGGTTTCATATGCTTTTATAAGATAATGATATAAAAAAATGAAAAATTCTAGTTTGAATTTGTCCATAGGAATAAAACAAGCCTTACTCAAGTTTAGAAAAAAGTGAAAAATGCTAATACAGAAGAAAATAATGGAATGATCTTTCTGGTAAGGCTAAAGAGCAGGTGTGGGATTCATGCTGGCTGAAGAAGATGCAGGTGGGAACTGGCTTTCTTTCCTACTCTAGAAACGTAAAACTGGAAGTGAGGGTGCTCACCGCATACATGATGCTGTGGCCTCCTGGCTCTCACCCAGCAAGAGCACGATGGTGAACTGGGTGAAAGGCATCTCTGGGAGGCTGCAGGGATTAAATGGAGATTAATTTGGAGCAAAGTTGGTGTTTCTGATAGGCCCAGGAGCCAATCCTGAGTTTCTGACAGTTAACCAAACAGCTGACAAAAGAGGCTGGTGTTTTTCTCTCTGCAGACTAGCCAAGGCCAAGGCTTTGAGAGTGGAGGGTGAGGCTCAGTGGCAGAGCACGCAGGAGGTCACAGCTTCCACCTCAGCAACAAAGAGAAGAGAAGCTGCCAACGATACCACACCAAGCTGCTAATTTCTTTCCATTGAGGCCAAGCACGGTGGCATGCACCACAGTTCCAGCACTGGGGGCACAGGAGGGAGGGAAGCCTGAGCCCCAGAGCTCTAAAGTCAAAAAGCCTAGGTCCACGTCATGAAAACTCCATGCACCCCTCAAGAGTAAAGCAGAAGCATCACTGAATGACCAGCGTAAACATTTCTTATTACATCTGTAAAGTTTAACTACAGTACTATCAATGGCAAGAAACACAATAGCCCAGTGGTCCTCAACCTTCCTAATGCTGTGACCCTTTAATACAGCTCCTTATGTGTGGTGACCCCCAACCATAAAATTACTTTTAGTGCTACTTCATGACTGTTATGAATCATAACATCTGTGTTTTTCATGATCTTAGATGGCCCCTATAAAAGGGGTCTTGACCCATAGGTTAAGAACCCCTGCAATGGAAGCACTGTCTTCTCATAACAGGGTACAAGCTTACAAGTGGTCTCCACTGTGCTAACTTCCAAAGAATTGCAGCCTACTGGAAAAACAGGTGGAAGCTGAATTAAACCTCTAATTTAGTTAACAGGACTATCATTTGGATTACTTTGTTTGTACAGTTATACTATTTCATATTTGATGTTAGCCTCTGGGAGGGAAATTTGGGCAAAGCATATATAAAGAACTCTATTTTTGAAACATTTTGTGAAGTCTAAAAAATTTAATTAATACAAACATTTAAAATGTATTAAAAGCAAACATAAAAAACTGAAGCCAACAAAAGAATTTCCAATCTGAATGGTACTTGTGTGAAAATATTGTTATATGTAGCTGTACATAGGTCAAACAGTAGTGGGGATGCTTAAGAAAATAGAATATTTTTCATTTATTAGTTATAATACAATTATTTAAATCAATACTTAACAGTCTCTTTAAAGATCCTTGGAAATAAAGGAAACATGAAAGAATATTGCTAGAGAGAATCCTGACAGCCCTGTAATAACACAACATGTTAGTAGTGATCAGCTATTCCTGGTAAGATCACACACACACACACACACACACACACACACACACACACACACATTACCTGAGGTACACCGATTTTTCTACAAGCATCCAGGAAGTTCTCCACATTTCGTCTGCATTTTGCCATTGTTAATTTAGGCTGCAGTGAGACAAAAAAGGAGAACCATGTTATTAACAAGAAAGCCGGCAGTTAAAAAGCACTCTTGCTAGTTGCTTCATATACTTACTGCCGTGCACACTGGAGGCTCAGCACACTTTTCCTCAAAAGATCAAACAGTGAATGCTCATCTCCAGAGCCACTGACCTGCCAGGAGCATGACAGCAGCCACAAGGGATGACTAGACTAGTGTGTCTACAGTCAGTAAAATACTATTTACAGAAACAGAGGCAGGCCTCTCAGAGCAGTTTGCCACCTTCTAACATCTGCATTTTGCTTTGGTTTAGTAAGTGCTAAGAAGGTATTTTTTTCATTTTGAAACAAAACACACACACACACACATACACACACAAATCTAGAGAGAAAACACTAAGAAAGAAAATGAATCACCTACTGGTTCACTGTTCAAGCCTGGCCACAATTAACAGTTCATTTCTTTTGGTTTATTATTTTTTGAGGTAGTGTTTTACTACACAGCTCTGGCTGGCTTTGAACTTACTGTGTAGACCAGGCTGGCCTCGAACTTACGGAGATCTACCTGTCTCTGTCTTCCAAGTGCTGGTGCTACAGGCATGTGATACCATGCCTGGTTATTTTAAAGTATTATTTTAATTTTATAGGTATGAGGGTTTGTCTGCATGTATATCTGTACATCATGTACATGCAGTGCCTGTAGAATCCAGAATGTGTTAGGTTCTTGAAAACTGGAGTTTTGAACAGGTGTGGGCCACCATGTGAGTGTAGAAATTGAACCTGGTCCTCTGCAAGAACAGTCAGTGCTCTTAACCCTGGTCTTATCTTTTATGTTTAACTTATTGGATGCTTTGGAAATTAAAAAAGTCTTAATGATGACTACAAAGCTACTTTACAAAAAGTGAATGGTTAACACAGGCAATTTCTTTAATTATTAACATGTGAAAACACTATTAACATTAAAAGCTTACTTTTCTGTAAAGATCTCTAAAGACTAAAAACAAAAAGGCATCCTCTCAAAGTTTTGTTTTTCACCCAGCTGTTTATAAGAGAACTCAAAGTAAGAAAAAGAGGAATTTTATATTCTAAAAGATGTTCAAGTATAGGACATGAAAGCTAGATATTTACAGGAATATGAACTACAGATTTTTCAATTAGTAATAGCATAGGCATTTGTAGCATTTCTAGAAAACAAAAGACTTCATTTGTAAAACCTGAGTTTTCTGCAAACATGGAATATAATTCCTTGGCATAAGAAGAAACAAAATAAGATCAGTGAAAGAACGCATTGTAATTTTGGCTAAGCAAAGATATGTGGAGCTATGATTAGCTTTTTCATCAAAGATAAAGGCAACCAGTGAGAGGGAAGAAAAAGCAATTATCTCCCAGTTCTGAGTAAGAACTTGCAAAGGCGAAGGGAAGATGACAGGAAGCCAGTGTGGGAGGACACCGGCCCTGGTTAGCTGTCCACTGCTGTGAGAGACACCTGAGCCAGGAGTATGCTGGCGAGGAAAGGGCCTAGTTCATGTTACACTCTACAGTCCATCATCAGGGACAACCAAGCAGGAACTCAGCAGAGACCCTAGAGGAATAATGTTTACATTGGCTTGCTCTCTATCCATGGCTTGCTCACCTTGCTTTTTGTACACAACCCAGGATCACCTGCCCAGTAGCAGCACTGTCCCCAGCAGGCTGGGCCCTTACATCAATCATTAATCAAGAATATGAAGCACAGACTTGCTAGTTTGGTAGAGGTGTTTCCTCAATTGAGGATCCTCTTCCAAGATGACATTGGCTTGTGTCCAGCTGACAAAAAGAAAAAGCAGTACAGTTCCTTTTCTTGCCAACGCAAAATTCATAACTGAAGTAAAAAATGTGTGTGTGGGGAGATGGAACATAAACTGTACAATCATGACCTTCTGACAGATGGGAACACAACAAAGGCCTAGGCTTCTCCACCTGCTACTTCACACAGGCACTGGGCTCTGCTGCTGCTGCTGCTGCTGCTGCTGCTTATGCCAGGAAAAAAAAGGTGTGTCCAGACACGTGGTGCTGTGGTCTCTTCAGGTACAAAGGAAGGCAAGGGGAAGGCTGCTAGGAGAAGCTCCATGGCAAAGGGCTCAATTTTCACAGCAACTCTGCAAATAAAGAGCATGCAGGGCCAGCACAGTTGGACATTCCTGGAACTCTGGAACATGGAGGTGCAGGCAGGGAAGTTCAACAGCCAGCCTTGGCTAAATGAGACAAAAACTAGCTGGGTATGTCACACACATTTCCACTCAAGAGGTGGAGGCAAGTGGATTTCTGTGCGTTTGCAGCCAAACTGGTCTACATATGTCCACCAGGACTACACAGTGAGACTTTACCTCAAAAAACCAAACTCCCCAATCCAAAAGGACAAACTGCTTCACTCTGGCATATCTGTCTAGGCTAGAAATGCTCTCCACATGCCAGCTTCTCTTTCTGTTGGTCGCACAGTGCTGGAAGCCAAGGCAAGTACCATTAGCATTTCTTCTTGTGAAGACTGGTCAGGAACCTGATCTGAGTTCAGGAGAGAAGACTAAGCAGGAGAAGCACCCACAAACACTTTGTTTTAGAAAAGAGGAAAACTTATGTTTCTGAAATATTAATGTTTATAGAACAGACTGACATAAGCTTGCTATAGGAAGAAAAAAATGTGTTTCTGTGCAAAAGCAAGGTTAAAGTTAATGCTGCTAATTAAACACTGATTCAAATGCAATTTCTTATAGCTCATATGAAAATGAAGAACGGAGGGAAGAAGACATGCGAGGAGGGGAAGGAAGAGAGTGAGCACTCGGCACACTTTGCTATGACACAAGGACTAGTACAGCAATAAAAACACAAGTGTGGGGCAGCAGAGGGAAGAACGCCTGCTGTCTGAGAAGTTCACACCCTCCCTTCACACAAAAGGCTCAACACCAGTATGACCAGGCTGCAGCCTCCCCATCACCCACTCCAGACTGGGGAACTCAAGAGTTCATCTTAAGAAACAAATCCCAAAGTTTTCCCAGAACTCAAATGACATGACATGAATTTTTAATGAAAAGTCTTGCTTCTTTTATTTCTAGAATGTAGAAACTATAACTGAATATGGGATCTGAACTGGAAAGAACAAGAGATAAATTAGCTCTGGATATAAATATCCTTTAAAAAACGATTCAGACACTTTTTCAGGCATTTATTTTAAGGCAGGGCCTCAGGTAGCACAGGCTAACTTCAAATTTACAGACCAGGATGGCCTTGAGTGCCTGATCTTCCTATCTCAAACTCCTAAGTGCTTGGGTTACAGGTATGATCCACCATGCCCAGCTTAAAAATTTTAATGTAACATTTATTATTATTGTGTGTATATACATGCAGTGTGTGGGGCATGTATGCTGCAGCACCCATGGAGGCCAGAGGATAATTCTATAGAGTTGGTTCATTCCTTCTCTTTGAATGTGGATTCTGAGAATCCAACTCTAGTGGACAGACTGATGTGGCAAGCTCTACCTGTTGAGCGATGTCACTAACCCAAAACTTTTTTATATTTGTTTTTGTTTTTCAGACAGGGTCTTACTAATGCAGCTCTGGCTGGCCTTGAACTCACAGAGACCTATCTTCCTTTGCCTCCCA
Source organism: Sigmodon hispidus (assembly GCA_004025045.1). Taxonomy (NCBI): domain Eukaryota; kingdom Metazoa; phylum Chordata; class Mammalia; order Rodentia; family Cricetidae; genus Sigmodon; species Sigmodon hispidus. The sequence continues at coordinate 16,312 of PVIH01012560.1, forward strand.
AGTGCTAGGATTAAATGTGTGCACTACCACACTTGGCTCAAAAGATTTTCCATTAAAATTTTAATTTAAAAATTGTTTTCATTAAAAATTTCATTTAAATTATGGAGCGGGAATGATGGATTTCATTCACAGCACCTATATGATAGCTCAGAGCCTCCGGTAACTTCAATTCCAGGGAGTCCAATTCCTTTTTTTGGCTTCCATAGGCTCCTGCACACATGTGATGCACATAAACTCATTTAGGCATATGTACATGTGCACAAACAGATGAATCTGCCTTTTTTTTTTTTTTTTTTAAAGAGACAGGGTTTCTCTGTGTAGTCCTGGCTGTCCTTGCTCTGTAGACCAGGCTGGCCTTGAACTTGGAGATCTGCCTGCCTCTGGTTCCCAAGTGCTAGGATTAAAGGTGTGTCCTAGTACCACCAGGCTAAAAACATCTTTTTTTTTTTTTAAAAACTTTATTTTATTTATTTATTTGCCTTGGTGTTTTGCCTGGAACTGGAACTACAGACAGTTGTTAGCTGCCATGTGGGTGCTGGGAATCGAACCCGGGTCCTCTGGAAGAGCAGACGGCGCTCTTAACCACTGAGCCATCTCTCCAGCCCTAAAAACATCTTTTTTAAAGTATAAGAAAACC
>PVIH01012560.1:17048-63011 GCA_004025045.1 Sigmodon hispidus
TTTTTTTTTAAAAACACTTTTTATTTATTTATTTATTTATTTGCCTTGGTGTTTGCCTGGAACTGGAACTACAGACAGTTGTTAGCTGCCATGTGGGTGCTGGGAATTGAACCCGGGTCCTCTGGAAGAGCAGACGGTGCTCTTAACCACTGAGCCATCTCTCCAGCCCCTCTTTAGTTATACTTAAAGCATTAGCAAGTATATATAGCAAAGCAAACTCATTTTAAGGAGTCTGTATTAAGGACTGAACTCTGGCATGGCAGCTTACACCATCTCAAAGTACAGCTCCAAGGGCTCTGCTACCTCTTCTAGACTCTATCGGAGAGTAGGCATACATGGAGACCCATATTCAGATATACACAGAGACATAATTTAAAAGATACAATAAATCCTAGGAAAAGAAAGATGACTAAAAACGATAATGTCCATAGGTCCTGATCCAAATCCTAAGAGGCAGTGCATTCCCCAAGTAAGAAAGGCTGAGTAACTGTCTGAGCATATAGCTTAATTCTTCCACTGAAAACTAAAGAAGAAAAATTATGTAGCTCAAAAGTGGACTTTCCTGGCCAGAGTTGATTTCCCACTTTAGACAATGATAGATTTCTTTCCTATGGCCCTTGTTTCTCAACCCTTCCTCCTATTATAGACTGTTTTCATATTTTAAACTCTTTAGGTTAATCTAAAATGTCTTCAAACAGCATGAGACTGGGATAAAACCTGATATTTAAAATGTCTGGTTCATAAGTGAGTGGACTTTTAAGGAGAATGCTTCTTAGTGATATATTTCCTGATCTATAAGAGGCAGGACAGTAAATGAACTCAAAGAAGTCTAGCAGGATTCTGCCAACAGAGCAGCCAGTCTGTAGACACAAATCCTAAGTCTGGCTCTAGCCTGGAGCTAGGGTAAGGTCATCAAGCTGTTAACCATAACGAACAGGAAGTACAAAGAGCTCTTTCTGAATGATTGCTCTCCACTGCACCAGACTGCAAAACAGGCTGAGGCTTAGCGGCAAGAACTTATTTTCTGAGCCATGCCAACCCTCCTAATGAACTCCTAACTGCATCATAGTGCTGTGCCTGTTCAACAACCAACAAGCATTTTTAGTATCTCTCCACTATTTACACTCCTACAAACCTCTGACTTAACTCTTAGCTGCATCTATGGCCATCTGCATCCACACAGTTCCCCTGTGTGTGATCTGTTCTCCACAACTGAACAATCCCTTCATTTAAGCTGATAGCTGGACAATTCCTACCTATATTTCATAACTGGCTTAGTTCAACTTCTCCTACAGAAGGCTTCTCTGAATTCTCCAGGCAGAGTTAACTGGTCCCCTTTTACACACCTCTTACAATACTCAGCACATGCTGTAAATGATTGTTTATGTATCTGCTTTTACTTTAGCCAAATCGAGAACAAAATGGGCCCTAGGCCCTGGGAATCTGCATTGCTAGCTTCCAGCACAATGACTCCACTGAACTGAAAAGCATCCTATGAATGGTGCCTGGCACTAGAACTTACCACAGCTGGAGATGGGACATGGATGCTTGGGACAGATCGAGGCCGAACATGATTGGCCAAGTGGCAAAGTACAACACCATCAGTTAGAGCCGCTCCAAGATCACAGGGCAGAGACACTTTTAACCGATACTCAATATGCTGCAAAGACAGAAAACATCATGCATTAATTAAGACAGATTATCATTTGGATCTTAAAGTAAGACAATGGAATGGATCTAGTTAGAAACCTAGGAGAAAGGAGGACATGGTGACATATGCCATAGCCCAGCATTTAGGATGCTGGGGGACACAAGGACTACAGCGAGTGTGAGGGCTGTTGGGGGGGGGGTTTGCACAGGGAGTTGTGGGCTGCAAGGGCCATAAATTAAGGCCTTGTCTCAAAACTAAACCAACAAAGTCAAAACAAAACAAAACAGATTAGAGGAAAAAAGGAAATAACTTATATTCTCCAGTGCCTGCTTTCCTTCTAACTCAGGTCAATAACTTAGAGAGGCCAGGTAGGTCACAGTGATACAAAGTACAAAAGAAATGACCCTCATTTTAAGGCTTAGGAAACCAAGTCCTGGCATGGTGGGGTGTCTGTAACTCCAGACTAGAGAGGTATAGTAGGAAGACTGAGAGGTCAAGGCTACTTGAGTGACATAGGGAAAACTTGTCTCAACAAATAAAAACATAAAAGCCAACTGGATTCTTGTTTAATTCCAATCCTTCCACATGCACCCATGGTTGAGAATGCGCACATGCACACGAATCCTCTCCTTTTAGGAGAGAGTTTCACTGTGTAGCAAAGTCTGGTCTCAAACTGGTGGTCCTAATACCTCAGACTGCTGAGTGCTTACATACGTGAAGCACCGTGCCACACCTGGCTCTTAGACATGGTAATTACTCCTCTGACATCGCCTTTTAACATGGTGAAAATCAGAAATGGAAAAAAAAAAAATGAACATGGCTATCAAGTAAGCTTTTAAAATTACTCATCTAATTTTCTCAGTAAAAAGTTTAAAGAAATTTCCTCAATTGTGAAATCTCTACATTCATCATACAATGGACACGACTGACTTTATGGTAATGGTGGAAGTGAACATGTGAACAGAAGGATATGGACTATAGAAATGCCACTGCCAAAATGCACCGCAGAGATAATGTACACACTTTGCGTAGCTGGTCTATTAACTTCAACTCTTCTTCTCTCTGTCTTGTTCCGGGGTCTGTAGGATCAGCTGCAGGTGCAGATGACAGAAGAGGTGACGCCCGACCTGGAAAACACGAGGACAGCTCGGTTGCCAGGGCTTCATTTGTCTGCAAGCTTCCTTACCAAAACGGCAGTTTCTACTTTCTGGACTGACACTTTAAAACTGGGGTTGGGAGAGATGGCTCAATGATAAAAAAAAAACCTGAGATCTTGTAGATAGAATACCCAGTTTCATTCCCCAGCACCCATCTGGTGGCTCACAAGCACCTGTAATTCCTGTTCCAGGGGATTCAATGCCTTATTCTGACTCCCTTGAGCATATGGTGGACATACATACATGCACATAAAACACTCATACCCATAAAGTCAAATAATAATTTAAAAAATTGTTATTATAAGAAAAAAACAAATTTACTGAGTAAATCAAAAGGCCTAGTGGGCTGGATAGTAGCTGTGGTGGTTTGAGGAAAAAAAAAAAGGCCCCATAGAAAGTGGCACTATTGGGAGGTGTGGCCTTGTTGAAGTAGGTGTGGCCTTGTTGGAGAAAGTGTGTCTGTGGAAGTGAGTGTTGAAGTCTTCTGTGCTCAAGCTACTTCCGGTGTCACAGTCTACTTCCTGTTATCTGCATGTCAACATGTAACAGTTCCTTCTCCAGCATCATCTTGCAGGCCACCATTCTCCCTGCCATGACAATGGTGATAGGCTAAATCTCTAACTGTGAGTCACCTCAATTGAATGTTTTCCTTTATAAGAGTTGCGGTGGTCATGGTGTCTCTTTACAGCAAAAGAAACTCCAACTAAGACCGTAGCTAAAGTACTACTGCAGTTAGAAATTTCAAATATATAACTACAATGGCTTTTAGTTTGAATTATATCCATTTACAGTTTTTTTTATTGAAAAATACAACATTTATGTAAAATTTCATAGTTCTAAATAGAGACCAAGAAATTATCCTCACAAAATGAAATGGCTTAGTGCTGTAAGTGAGATGTGCCCATACCTTAAAGCAAGTTTTCTGCTCATTGGAGCTAAGAACTATAGATTTATTTTGCCCATTTTTGAGAACTTTCTATAGAGTACACCATACTGCATGGCTTTTTTGGATCAGCACTAACCATACTACATATGGCTACTACACCATACTGCACTACACCATACTGCATATGGCTTTTTTGGATCAGCACTAAAGATATCCATCAGCACTATGCACTCTAGATAGATCAGTATGGCTGTATCCTTTTCATTACCTGCACGACAGTCTATTGTACAGTTACACCAATGTTTATCCCCTTTCTACTTGTGAACATTCAATTTGGCACAATTTTAAGTAATGTTGCTAGAAATGTTTCTGTATCTACCGTTTGTTCTACAGGTGATTATTTCTCAAAATGAAACTGCTAGTAATAGGTATACAAATGTTCAATAGTTTGTCAATATGAAAAGTAAGAAAGAGTTCATAATAAGGGAAGAATGCTCTTTAACTGCAAGAGTATTTTATTTGTTCAATCTGATTTTGTTTTGGCTTTTGAGACAGGATGGATGTTACAAAGTAGATTGGACTAGCCTTAAAATCAATTCTGCTTCAGCTTCCTAAATGCAGGGATTATAGGTATGTACCATCATGCATAGTTGAAACACTATAAAATATACTTTATATGGTACTAAGAAAATTTCTAATCCAAACAACAATAACCAAAAATACCCAACATGCTCCTGATTTAATGTTAGTGAGGTTACAGATACCTGCAGAGCTAACTTTTGTCAAAATGATAGCTAGGGGTGCAGTTGAAAAGCATGTAAGAGTTCACATCATTGTGCAAAGTTATCCCCCACTCTGCCATGCCTTTAAAATCGACACCACTCACCTTTATTAGTTTCTGCCCTAACAGCAGCTCGAAAAAGGAAGCTTTCAGGGCGCTGGGGCTGATTTCTCTGGGTAGCAGCAGGAAAAGAATATGCAGGGGAATGATGGACTATATCAGCATGGAAAAGCAAGATGATGTTAAAGGAGATGGGAAGCAAATCAAAGATGATGTAAACGAATGTCACACAAGTCCCAGAAGAAGCACAAAAGGAAAACCAAATCAAACATGGCAATGAATAAAATGATGATTCTATTCATTAGTGAAAAATCCATGTATAAAAGTAAAGCTGCTTATTTATTTTAAAAATTCTGTTATTTTTTAGTGCATCAACAAATGCAGGCTAAAAGTTAATACTTTAGTTTCTTGCAAACCTATAGCCCTACTAATTCCTATTCATTTTTCCTTACCAATGGCTTACTAGTAAAAAAAGACAACCAGGTAAATAAAGAGGGGCCAGGGCTGTGACTCAGTTGGCAGAGCACTTGCTTCACCCCATATAAAGCCCTGGGTTTGATCAGTCTGCTCCCCAGCACTACTGAAACCAGGCTCTGGCATAGCCAGTGTTCTGGAGAGGGAGGCAGAAGCAGGGGAACCACACCATTTTTATCTTTATACCAAATAACAAGCAAGGCTGGGTCACATGAAATGTTTATCTCTGTCTCTGTCTCTCACACACACAGACAGAGAGAGAAATCTTGGTAAGGAATAACTGTGATATGCCTAGTGACAGGCACCTGTTGTAATCCCAATATTTGGGAGGAGAGGCAGGTTAGTTCTGGTTAGCCTGGGTTATAGAACAAGACTCTGTTTCTCTCTCCTCCACAATCCTCATCCCCCCAACAAACCATTAGATAGAGCATTTGTGTCTGTTACCTGTCTCTGCTGCAGGAAAGCCTGAGGTGACATTAACTCTGTCTTCACTCTGTGGAGAAACAGATAATACCAACAGTTACTACCCAAAGAAGAACAGTTTCCACATTTTAGTTACTTCGGGAATTTAAGAAAGCCATGCAACTTCCCTTCAAAACTAAATCTAGAAAGTTTGGTGAAATTTTCTTTTTCTTAAAAAGACATTTTTTTTCTTTTTTTTGCTTAGTTGTGTATAATGTGTAATGCATTCCTTAAAGATCTAACTGACCTCTCCAAACACCGTGGGAAAAGATCATTCTAAGGCAAAAACAATTATTGAGAAATATACCAGAAAGAGAAACTTTACTTTTTTTTCTAATTAAATTTCCCCATTTCTTTTATATACCACCACAGTCCCCCCACCCCATTCCCTTCTCGCCTTCCTCCTTACCCCACCCCTCCATCTCAGTCTCCAGACCCCCAAGGGAGTCAATGAGGCAATGGCACATCAGGTAGAGGCAGAGCCACCTCCTTCCCCTGCATCAAGGCTGGGTGAGGCAGCCCAGCATGCGGAATGGGCGTCTCAAGTGCCAGGGACAGGTCCTGATCCCACTGCTAGGAGTCCCACAAACAGATCAGGCTACAAGCAGAGGACCTATGTCAGTCCCATGCAGGCTCCCTGGCTGTTGGCCCACAGTCTGTCTCTGTGGGTTCCCCTGTCATGACCTTGAACCCCCAGGCTTTTACAATCCCTTTTCCCTCTCTTGAGCAGGACTCCCGGAGCTCAGCCCAGGGCTTGGCTATGGATCTTTGCATCTGCTTCCTTCAGTTATAGGATGAAGGCTCTCTGATAGTCACCATTAGGATAGTCACCAGTCTGATTACAAGGATAGGCCAGTTCAGGCACCCTCTCCACTACTGCTAGGAGTCTTGGCTGGGGCCATCCTTGTGGAAACCTCACTTTCTAACAGTTTCCTTAAAAAAAAAAAAAAAAAAAAAAATTTATTTATTTTATGTGTATTGCAATTATGCCTGTGTGTGTCTGTGTGAGGGTGTTGGGTGTCCTGGAACTAGAGTTATGATGGTTGTGAGCCGCCATGTGGGTGCTGGGAATTGGACCAGGTCCTCCGGAAGAGCAGCCAGCAATCTTAATTACTGAACCATTTCTCCAGTCTCTCTAATATAGTTTCTTAAGTACTATTTTTATTTTAGAGAGCAAAATGCAATCTTTAAAGAAAGTGATAGCTATTTCTTAATTTCTGTTAAAAGTATCTTTAGTGGTAGATGGCTTTTATAAATGTTCTGAGTTCAGTCCAGAACACCATGTATGTGTGCACAGAAAAATGACACATATTTTCTAGAATATTTGAGCACTAACACTTTCCTTTAGGTTTTATGTGACAGGGTCTCTCCACGTAATCCTGACTTTCTTGGAACCCTACATAGACCAGGCTGCCCTCAAACTTAAAGAGATCTGCCTGCCTCTGTCTCTGCCTCTGCCTCTGCAGTGCTGGCATTCAGGTGTGTGCCACCATACTTGGTCAAGTCCTAACATTTTCAAGTCATTAACAAAAGTGTGAAAGTGGAGCAGTACCTTGCTAAATGGATATAAAGTTTATCTGAGAAAAGAAATCAAAGTTCAGCTAATTAAAAAAACGCTCACTTTTTTTTTTTAAAGTTTCCTTTCTTAACCACTGTGCAGTCCACATGGCCTTCTGTGTCACTCCTTCGAGTGACAATGGAGGCTGCCTGCTGGTAAATAAGGCTCTGGAGAGGCCATTACTTACTTGGTAACCAGAGCAGTCAACATTAACCCAAATAAGAGAGACCTGCATGCTGCTGTGGTGACCCTGAAAGTGTGGGTGAATCCAAGTTCTAGCTTGTTTTTCCTGTAAGGGATCCAGTTGCATGTGACTCTTCCTGATGCCAAAGAGCCCACATTAGGCACGGTCAGCAATTCGTGGGCAGCACTGAAGGTCACTGTTGAGAACTCCTGCAAGTGCAGCACTGAGGAACATATCTACATAACCCCTGTTCCCCTGATGTCTTCAGCATTCCAGTCTAGGCCTTCACAGCTCAATGACAGGTTTGGGTCTGTGAAAGAATGTGTCAAGGTGGAAACAGCATGCTGGTGCCAACTGCTGTGGGTGGTGCCCTGACATGGCTAGTCTTCCTCCTTCATCAGCAAAAAAAGGGCTCATTCCAGCCACTAGACCATTCAGCCTGGAGGGAGGATGCACCAAATACATAGGAGCCTGTTCTCCTGTCTGAATTTAGATAGGTGTGAAAGGGAGACAAATGTTCTGGAAAACTTTTTGTTGTTGTTGCCTCTGTTTGTCTGGAGACATGGTTTTTCTGTGTAACAGCCCTGGTTGTCCTGGAGATCAGGCTAGCTCAGATTGTCTGCCTCTGCCTGCCGGTGCTAGGATTAAAGGTGTGCACCATGGAAAGCTTTTAAAATCTGCTTTATCAAATGTGAATGAAGCTCATCTTGCACAGAGGCCCTATTGAAATATGGTGTTGACTGTGCTAACTGGGTTAAATATTCCACTCTTGGTTAAATACTAATGCTCCCTTAGTAGAGCACTAAGGAGGACGTAGGGCTTTCCAGAATTGAAATGGGCTCCACTCATTTGACTGTAAGGAGTTGCTATTTGGTTTCTTTATTCTTTTACTCAGATTTCAGCCTTACAATGGGAATCTCTGGTCTGAACACTTGGCCTAAGGAGACTGATTGCTAGGCTGCACACTATGGAAGCTAGAATGGGAGATCAGGGAAGTCCTATCACACAAGAACTATTTTTTTCATATTCATATTCTCTCTCTCCCTCTGTCTCTTTCTGTGTCATGAAAGGTAATTTATTAGATTCTGATCTTTCTTTGTACCATAGGCTAGGAATCAACTCAGGGGATCAGTCATGGCAGCAAGCACCTTACTGCACCCAGTTTAGATTTGTACAAGATAAACTGCACTTGAGTAAAGACCAAATTGCATTTCTGATGGAAGTCATATTCATTAAGATAGAAACTAGGTTTGGCATGTTGAGAAATAAATTTAGGTTAGAAATTTAAGTTGAAACACAAGTAACAAGAGCTACGAAAAGGGGAATCAACAAGCAAGTGGGGCAAGAGCAAAGTGTTTTAGGAAACAAAGGTTGGGCTGGGGACATGACTCAATAGTGAAACAACAGCTGTGAGAACGGGAGCGTGTACCCCAGAACAAGTAATGCCAAATGGGCCTGGGAGCCGCATGAGCTGTTACAGCACTAAAAGGTGGGAAGAATCCTGGAGCAAGCATGCTAATGAGACAACTTTAGCTGCCAACTCTGGGTTCCAGCAAGATCTGCCTCAGTGAGTAAGGTAGAAAGTCACAGAGGCAGAGTCCCCACGTGCCCCCATGTGCACACACACACCCCCACACCATGTACACACAGACATATGGGGACGGGAGGAGAAAGATGAGACAAGACTATTCTTTTCAAAGGACAGGAGCCAGGAGGAAGGTTGGCTAAACAAAGACACTGTCAAGGGCCAATGGTACAGGAAAAAGACATTAAAGGACAGCCCGTGGTGGTGAGAGCTTGGCCTATAGGGAATAGTGGCACACACTTGTAATCCCAGCATGAGAAGGCAGATACAGGAAGACCCCTGGGGCTTGCCGAATGTATGTGTTGTATACACAGATGTATTTGTGTGGCTGTGCTCACCATGAATATCAACAGAGATAGATTCATGTTCAATGTACTAATGTTTTTCTGTGTACCATTAAAAGTTTGTTTATAAAATGTTACGGTTTGATGTGAAATGTTACCGATGAGCTTGAACACTTAGTGGGATGCTGTGGGACTTCTGGGAAGTGGGATCTAGCCGGCTCAGGAAGACTACTAGAGAAAGGCCTTGAGGGTTCCAGTCCTCTCCCCCTGTCCTCTTGCCAGGACATGAGAGCCTCCTTCACACACCCGCACCGCCCTGGCTTCCACCACCACACTTTCCTCAGGATTATGGACTGAGATCTCAAGGCAAAGGAAATCCTTCTCCCTGAAGGTATTTTGTCAGATACTTTGTCACAGGCATGAGAAAAGTAACTAATACACAAATACAAGTAGCCCAGAGGTCACCACTGGCTAATCTTTCCCACAGAGTAGCGGTTCTCATGTTTCTAATTTCCTAATGCTGCCACCTTTAATACACGTCCTCATGTTGCTGTTACCCCCAACCATAAAATTATTTTCATTGCTACTTCATGACTGCAATTTTGATACTTTTATAAATCATAATGTTAATATCTGATATGCGACCTAAAAGGGTCGACACTCACAGGTTAAGAACCATAGCTATAGGGGATTTTTTTTTTTTTTTTTTTTTGGCAACTACACTTGTGTAGAGTGGACTCAAATTATTTTGCATGTATATTAGGTGACAGAATTAATCGGACAGTGTATTAGCCACAGCAGATAACCTCCAGCAAAAAGAGTGACCTTTCACATCGAATCTGTATTAAATGGTTGATGCTGGCTCTGTAGCTCTGGCATCATCCAACTTGCAAAGTCAGGGTGAAACTAGTGCTAACTCTTCCCTAACGGTAGGTATATTTCAGAAGCTCCTTGAGTCAGCCTTGCTGTTACTCCAATCCATGAAAATTTAAGACCCCCCTTGCACACCCCTGCCCCTCTCCTGGAATTTCCTGGTGCATTAGTGCAACAAGAGGTACCTTTAGAGGTGTGAAGGCAGAGGAATGGGGCAGGGCAGCCATGCAGCTTACTCGATCCATTCCTGACAGCGACTACGTTTCCAACAAAGAAGACAAGAAAGAGAAGGCAGCATTTGAGTTAGCAAATGTCAGGCAGGCAAAGCTAAGCGGTAAAATTAGCAGCAGAAAGGTCATCAACAAACTTTTAAATTGTTTACTAAGATACTAATAGGGCTGACAGAGAGAGCTGGGAAAACAGCATCATGTAATCATTTACATAGCAGAATTTTTCCACCTATATAACTCAGAATATTCTCATGACCTCAGACCATATTAACCTAGAATCAAGAAGCATTAGTCTAGTTTTATAGCAGCTAATAAGTCACAGAAAATAAAGACAAACAAATGTTTCCGAACTCATGTTTCCCATACAGACATCTTGTAATGAAAAGAGGTATTTCTTAATTAAAAATTATTTCATGTGGAAACAAAACTTAAGACATCTATGATTTTAGCAAAAATAGCTTTGAAACTAATGTTTTCTATTGTTTAGTGAAAAGGAAAATAAATACAGTCAGAGAATGCATTTTAACCAAGTAGGGCTGGCACAAATATTTTTCAGTATGAATCCAAGATATATTGGAGAAGAGACAAGACGTGAGGATTCTGCTTTATACTATAAAGAGGACTCTGCATTTCCTCTCTGCATCTGTAAACTGCAAATGACCAGAATTTCAAGGAGGGTGAAGTGTAATCTTTTACTTGACGCCCTTATCCTTTTAAAGATCCTCATGTGTAAGATGTGTAGGTGTGTAAGTGTGTGTGGAGAGGTGGGTGCACTAGAACCAGGATGCATGTCTGTAGTCAGAGGACAATCTTAGCTTTTGGTCCACACCTTCCACATTTTTGAGACAGGGTCTCTGCCATCAGCTACTGCGTAATTGGGTTATGGAGTTTGTCTGCATTCACAAGCCCTACAGGAGCACAGGGGTTACAGATGTACTCCTGGATTCAGTATTAGGTGGGTTCTAGGAACTCACACTTGAACAGCAGGTGTTTTACTCACTGAGTTTGTCAGGAGGCTAGGCTAGCTGGTCAGCAAACTCCAGGGATCCACCTGGACATGACCCTAGTACTAGAATTACAAGTGTGCAACCATACCCGTCTTTTTAAAATGAGTGCTGGAATAAAACACAGGTCTTTATGCATGCAAGGCAAGTATGTTACCCACTGAAACATCTCTTTATGATCGCAGTGCCTTCCCAACTCTCTATATGATTTATGAGGGTTTTGCTTTAATGTATGTGTGTCCATCATATGTACCATGTGTGTGCCTGATGCCTGCTGGAGGTCAGAAGAGGGCATCATATCCCTTGGCAGTGGAGTCACATATAGTAGTGAGCCACCATGTGGGTGCTGAAAACTGAACCCAAGACCTCTGCAAGAGCAGTAAGTGCTCTTAACTGCTGAACTTTTCTGGAGCCAGAGACATCTCTCTGGCTCCAGAAAAGCCATTTCAAAGATGGGATGTTTAAGCAGATCCTGGATGAATGAGCACAAAAAAAATCAAGGAGTGTAGGTACAGAGAAAAGTAGTCCATGCAGGGAAAATAGCATTACAAAGATCTAAGAACAGGGTTTTTCAAAGTTAAAAAAAAAAATCAGTGAGCCCAGATAAAGATGGAGACAGAACAGCCAGAACATACAGGCTATATTTTAAAATGTAGATTTTAAGAGCAGTATGAAAAGAACCCTTTAAAGACAGTTCTGAAAAGATCAAAGATAAGATTTAAATAAAATGTGACTCTTAAAATTTAACTTTTTCCTTCTCTTTCTCTCTTTGAGATAGGGTAGATGACCTTGAACACCTATTTCCCCATTGCCCAGCTTTTGTACAATGCCGGTTGGATACTGTTTATTACACAAAGAAGTGTGAACTTTGCTTTTGTTATGTACTTGGGTGTTTTTGAGAGCCTTGCCACATAGTCCAAGCATGCCCCAAGTAGGTTTGCAGTCCAGGATGGCTTTGTACTTCATGACCTCATGACCAGTCTCCTAAATGCTGGAAATACAGGAGTACTTACAACACCCAAAAGTATTTATCTTCACAGGCATCTAACTCAAAAACTCAGACCTGAACATCGACAGCCAAAATGAGAGAGTTTGTGTTCAGACAATGGCTAAATTTCAGATTCCATGCTAAGGGAACTTGCTATTATTGTTTTTCCAAATCCTATTCTTTGACAAAAACATCCAGACACTCAGACCTTTGATACCTACTCTCTGTGCTATTAAATCTCATCTTCGTTTCCTGTCTGGCCCTCAGTTTTAGCATGGAGGACACTCCAGCATGGGTATTTACTACGGGCTTTGGATTAGCCTGAGGGAGATTCAAACCCAGCTCTGGATTATTGCTGTCCACCTTGTTGGATAAGTCACACCTGGGCTTGGCATTCTCTGTCTCACTAAATTAGTAGTAGGGAGTTTAACCTTAATTCTTAAGGTTCTTGTGAGAACAGCATGAAATAATTAGCATCAGATCCTCACTGTTTCCTATACAAATAAAATTTTCACTCCTTGTGCAGTTAATTTCTGCTAATCCTCCTGATGCTGGTTACCATGACCACTTTGAAGACTGTCCAGCTAATATGTACTTTAACCATATCAACAGAAATGAAGATTGCAGAATTCAAAAAAATTTGAGCAATGATGCAAGTTATATTGTAAGGACCTTTACACCAAAGCCTGCAATTTGCACAGAACTCACGATGGCAGTTTCTAGCACTTAAGATAAGGAGTTGCTACAGACATAAAACTTTTACTACAAAATAAGAAAAAACTATAAAAATAACAGCATAAAACATGATGGGGAAAGCAATTTTATAAACAGAATTCTCTTTCAAGACTAACACAAAAAACTTGAAATAAAGCTTTCATGTTCCATTCACTTTAGGTGGACGAGGCAATAAAGTACAGCAGTACTCAAAACCACTGGCAGACAGAGCTCCAGCTAATATTTCCCTGAGCTAAAATAAGCATGGGAGAACAATCTTCAAGTGTAAGTATTTCATCTTAAACTTGTAATAAAGCTTTCGTCCCTGCTTCTGCACCCAGTGGTTTCCCATGCTACTGTGCATGTGTGATACTGCTTGTATTTGTAAGGAGGTGGGAGGACATGCTGTAAAAATGAAACAAATACATGATAAAATAGGCTGCCACATATTAGTGTTATGGGGTGTGGACTCATGACTCATAAGCTAAATTAATGATTAAAAAGATGTCCTCAAAATCATAAAAGGCATATAAAAAATTAATTGTGACATTATGTCTCATCACATGTAAAGGCAGTAGGGTTCTCAACGCAAATGTTTTCCTTTGGGAGGCACTGGAAAGGCGTATGAGTTGAACTCTAGAAGCCTGCCGAGATCACAGAGTTAATGGGAAGAGGCAGCTCTGGTTATTTATAAGGCATTTAATGACGGTGCTCATCATGTTTTATGGTATTTACACCAATTCAGAGTAAAAGGCACAATAGCTAGAAACAGCATGAACTCCATCGTGCACTTTCTTACCACTAACAAGGCACTGTCATCAGTGTGCTGAGACCTTCTGGATGGGAAGGGACACTGGGAAGGTGAAGAAAACGAAACAATGTCAAAACCAAACCATGTACACAAGTGACACATTTCACAAATACATACATAGGAAAGCAACATCTGAAGGCATGTTTCCAAAGATGCTGACACACAGGACCACACCATCACCTGTAGTTCATGCACCATCAGTCAGTGGGTTGACTCTGAGTACTGACATCCTCCTAGACACCTCAACAACTTTAAATAAGCCCTTACTGCCTACACTCCTCCTAAAGCTCAGGCACAGAATGACTCCGAAGACAACAATGAGGTACTGATGCAGCTACAGAATAAAGAATCTGTGGTCATTTTGTAAACCAATGACAAAGCAGAAGTAAACCTAAGAGTCATGATTTCCGGTCTAGGCATCTTTTCATTGCCTTTCTCAGATAAGTAAGGAGATGTTAGCTGGTGTACTGGAGCAAACACCTGGGAAAGTGGGGACAGAGAGGAGGAACAGGACTTCATCACCTTACAGTCACTGTGAGTCCTGGCAGGGCCACATGGGATACTATCTCAAAGGGGAGTAGGGAGAGAAAAAAAAAGAAACAAACCCAGAAATGTCAAAGTTAAAAAAATGCATTAATCTCAGCAAACTTTTGTTGTTAAAAGTTTGTACAATTATCAATCACTCTGTAAAGAAAAGACAACTGAAAATACACGGTGACTCTTTAAAGTCTCACGCCATATACAAAGTGTCTATAGAGAAGGAAGTCAAAACAGTTACTAAACTGTGCTTCAAAAACCATGTGCTATCTATCAAAGCTCCACTTCAGGTTTTATGTTTATTTATTTAGAGTGTGTGTTCCCATGTGCATGTGCCACAGCACACATGCAGAGGCCAGCTGCCATCCTCTACCCAGAGGTCTGAGGATGGAACGCACTGGCCATCAGGCTTGGCAGAGAGCCCTACCTACTGAACTGCCTTGCCCACCTTACAGTAATTCATCAAATACTGCACTTTACAAAGTCTATAGTTACAATAACTATAAATAAAAATATAGGAGGTAAAAATAAGGGAAACTGGTCAATAAGAAAGGCAACTATCCTAACTATTCTAAAACAACTCTTAGTAATCTTCACTTTAGCAGACCAAAATAGGCATAAAAATTTAAACAGTTAAGCTTTGCAGTAAAACTGTAGGGCTGACACAGAAGTGACATATATGAGTTATAGCAAGACAATTTGCTGAAAGAAAACAAGGAATGAGCTGAAACACTATGGTCTCTTTGGTTGAGCAACAAAACTATTCACCTGCAAGAAAGGATGATTAAGGATGCAGGCGACAAGGTGATGTAATCGCTGGATGGTTGTATATATAGCCCAACATATATATGTGTGTGTGTGTGTGTGTGTGTGTATACACACATATATGTATATATGTGTACATCTATATGTATATATATATATACACACACACACATATTTTCTCAGAACCTCCTTGCTTATCCTGTACCTTTCTTCATATATAGAATTTTGTGGTGTGAAAAAAAGAACAATTTTGGGGAGCAGGTTGGTTTGAGATGGGGGTTTCTTTATATAGCTCAGACTAGTCTGGAATTCATTATATAGCCCAGGCTAGCTTTGAACTCTTTAGCCTTTTGCGTTTGCCTTCCAGGTGATAGAATTATAGGAATGTGTCACTACACCAGCAAAAAGAGCATTTTTTGATCATTTAAACATTTTGATCACTGAAAACATGATAATCAGATGCCAAAAATTTCATTTTCATTGCAAAAAAATAATGAGTTCCAAGAAAAAGTAGTTATATGAACTTACCTCACCATCTCCAGGAAGCTGTTGTTTCTGTGGACTTTGTGATGCTTTTTGCTATATGTCCAGAAAGAGGAAGCTAGTTAGAATCTCATCAATGTAACTTATACATTCCACTTAATTAAACGGATTACATCAGTTTATTTTTTGTATTTACTAGTTAAAAAGATTATGCCCCTATTTTAAAATATTTTAGTTTAAATGAAGAACAGCAATAAATTATACTATCATATTTTTATAAGCATGAATATAAAAAAATAAAAACCTACACATACACATTCACAGTATTATGTGAATACGCTCTCATGAACTCATTCACTCAAATGGCTTTACATATTTTTTCTAAATTTATCTTCAATAAAATGGCTTTACATATTTTTTGTAAATTTATCTCCAATAATTTATTCATTGTTCAGTACCCATCAATTTAGGGATTTCCCATATGCTTAATTTACAAAGAGCATGGTGCCTGCCATGATGATATTAAAATTAGTAATAGACTTATAAGTTTAATATCATACATATGAAGGCAAAGAATAGCTCAGAAAAGCACAGAGTGACACATGTAGGCACAAACTCAACCTTGACACTGGGGGCAGGGGCTGTCCTACTTTAACTAGATATGCCAGACAGAACTGACTCACCTTGGGGCTCCTTGCCTTCCCTGGGGAATGGATGGGGGAATGGGGTGGGGGAGGCTGGGGAGGACTGGAAGGAGAGGAGGGAGGAGAGAAGTGGTGGGTATGGGGAAAAAGTTTAAAGAAAAAAATTATAAGCAAAAATTGTAACAGGAGGTAAAAATGTGATAAAATAGACATTTTAGCTACATACACTTTCAGAGATCAAAAGGCACAAAAGAAGGAGACTTCTCAGGCTAGAGGGAGAGGGACTGGAAGTGACAGGCTTAGTTACGATCACTTTTCAGACCTCTCTAAACTTGTTTCTAGGAATACTACTTTTAGCTTTTGTCACTGGACAAATGATCTTCCTAAATTTTGACAGGAGCAATAGGCAGTGGCTCCACTGAAGAGGACTCCAGCGTGAAGGAGGAGGACCATCATTATCACAGGACTGAAAGAGCCGAGAGGGTGGGAGTGGGAACAGATGAATAGGGGGCTGGAGAGGTGGCTCAGTGGTTAAGAGCACTGGATCTTGCAGGATCTGGGTGTGGTTCCTAGCAACCATATGGTGGCCTACAACTCTGTTCCACAGGGTCTGAAACCTCATACATTCATGCAATATGTGTACACACACACACACACACACAGGCAAAACATACACAAAATAAAGAAAAATTTCATCCATAAAACAGTAAAACAAAATGCACAGAGTACTTTCAAAAAATGATCCCAGTCTAAAATTCTAAAACATAGGAGAGAAACTTTTCTAGGTAGGAGTGAATGACTCACTCAGCAAAAATCTCTTAGTTTTTCTTCAGACTCACACCTGCTAAGTTCTAGAGAGCAAAGCAAACAGTTCCTGTCCTGAAGTTTGTAAATGAGCTCAATGGAAGTTTGCAAATATGGAAAAGACATATTAAGTGAACAAAATTATATTATTATTATACTTATTATTAATTATTATTATTATACTTATTATTTATTACTTAATAATTGCAAAATGAAAAAACGAACCATACAATCAAAATTGTTTTTCATAGTACTCAGATTGCACTCCATATGCTATAAAATATTCACAGAGGTGTCCTTGCTGAGTAAGTATGGAAACAGGAAGGAAGGGGAACATCAGAGACCAGGAAAGAATGAAGCCTGGCAGCCTCTCAACAAGCAACATTCGCTACAGGAAAAATCTGGGGACAAGTTTGGATGACAACAGTTTGGCCTTCACACAGCACTACCACTTTCATGAACCCCCCCCCCCCCGCCCCAGTTTCTCTATATAACAGTCCCGACTGTCCTGGAACTCACTCTGTAGACTGAGCTGGCCTCAAACTCACTGAGATCCACTTGCCCTCTCCAGAGGGCTGGGATTAAAGGTGTGTGCCACCACTTTCATGTTCTTTAGTTCACCTGAGAGGGGAGAGCCAGGAATCCCATAGTAAGGTAGGTCAAGGTAGTGGTTTTACTGGCCAATAATCAGTCACAACCATGGCTATGGGAAACAGTCACCTTCTTTAGTTGAGAGAAACAACCGGTCCTTAATTATGGCAACAATAACTGACAGTCTTGGCAAAATGAATAAACATTTACTTCTTTTTAAATATTTATTTTTATGTAAATTGGTGTTTTGCCTGCATGTATAACTGTGTAAGGGTGTCAGATCTTGGAATTACAGACAGTTGTTAGCTGCCATGTGGATGCTGGGAATTGAACTCAGGTCCTCCGGAAGAACAGTCAGTGCTCTTAGCCACTGAGCCATCTCTCCAGCCCCACATTTACTTCTTTTTAATTTCCAGAGTATTTGTCAATGATGGCCAAGGACTTACCTTGACAAAGTCCAGGACAGCATCTCTCTGAATCTGCTTGGTCCTTATTTTCTCTTCCTCATACTGCAGGGCTGCTAGCTGTGCCTCTCTCCGAGTACACTCGACCAGCTGTTCTCGCCTCTGATTAATTTCCAAGTCTGAAGAATGTGAAAGCTGCAAGAGAGGTTTCATTTTGGACATGTAAGCGGGGATAAGGGTCGACATGTCAAAAACCTGGATCAATATAAAGAATGCTAACTCACGTTTTACTTTGCAGTACTAACATTTTAAAAAAATTCACTGTTCTTGTATGCATGAAAGCAGGAACTATCATGTACACATACTACATAAACTAATCGAGAAGACAAATAGTAAGATTTGTAGACATCTGACAATTAATGGCAGTTTAAATATTATAAAAGAAAACTGGGTTGGTAAGAAACCTCAGCCAGTGAAGGTGCTTGCCACCAAAACCTAATGACCTGAGTTCAATCCCAGGAACACATGTAATAGAAGAACCAACTCCCCAAAGTTGTCCTCTTACTTCTACAGGGATGCTCTGGGATGCACAGGCACAGACATGTGTACAGGACATGGACACACACACAGCACATATGTACATTAAATAAATATGAAAAAATGAAACAAAGTCATCTAAGTTTAGCACAATCAAAACTGAAATAACAAAGATAAATCTAACAACTAAGCCAGATGGTGGTGGACACACCTTTAATCCCAGCACTCTGGAGGGGGAGGCAGGCAGATCTCTGTGAGTTTGAGACCAGCCTGGTCTACAGAGTGAGTTCTAGGACAGCCAGGCTACACAGAGGAAGCCTGTCTCAAAAAACCCAAGCAACAACAAAATAGAATATGTATAAAAACTTACCCGATTGTGATTTGGTTGCAGTGACAACACAGATGATGGCTCAACTGGAACTCTGGCTCCCAAAAAGAAGAATAAGAACTCAATGACAACAAGGTAAGGGACAGAGACACAGTCATTGTTAACAGAAATTTCTGTCAATCAGCAGGGAACCTGCTGAAGTCAGCATTGAAAGAATAACCGCATTTTGTAAATCTAAACCCAAGAAAATTACATTAAACCATAGGTCAACCAGATGTTCCCAACTTGCATATCATGTCTAAGCCAACCAATACTGACAACATGTGATTGAGAGTACTTTTCAAACGGCATCATTTTTTAAAATTATTATTTCTGTAACATGTAGAGTCATTACCCACTTTCCTACCATCACTGAAACAAGGGACCTGTAAACTGAGATCCTTTGGTGGGCATGTGGAAGACCTTGGGGACTATACTTAAAAAGCCTCTTAAGTAACAAAGTAACAATTCTAGGAAAGGTGAGGCCCAATGTGATGCTTAACAAACACTAAGGCAGCACCACCCTCCTCTGTTTTACAGTTGGGTATCTTTTTCTTCTTCCAGTAGGGTTACATTTTTCAAAGCTTTATAAATCACGTGTGTTTCCGTGAACCAGGAAGATAGTAGGCAAACAGAAGCAAACTTGTCTCAACACCTAAAAAAGAAAATTGTTTTTTCTTGCTAGTGCTAAAAATCAAACTCAGGGGCTCAAATTCTTTAATCTGGCATCTGGAACTACCATCTCACTTAATGTGCCTATCTTTTCTCTGGCAGAAATCTTTACTTATCATATGTTATAGGCACAAATTTCAAGTCTTTTTGAAAGACTGTGCTGGTCAGCTTTTATGTCAACTGCACACAGGCAAGTGCCATTTGGGAAGAGCCAGAACTGAGAAATTGCCCTCACCAGATTTGCCTACAGGCGAACCTGTGTGGCATTTTCTTATTGTTTGATGTAGGAGGGCTCTGTCAACTGTGGGTGGGGCCAACCCTATGCAAGTGGTTCTGGAGTGTATAAGAAGGTAGGCTGAGCAAACCAGTAAGTGTCACAACTCCACAGCTTCTATTCCAGTTCTTACTTCCAGGTCTCTACCTGATTTCCAGCCCTGGCTTACCTCACTGATGGACTTTTTAACTATGGTGAAATAAACACCTTTTCTTTACAAGTTGCTTTTGATTGTGATGTTTTACCACAGCAACAAAAATGCTAAGACAGACTACAATTTACGAAGAACATCTCAAAAAGTCTCTGTCTCCTCCTCCTTCTCCTCCATTTTTTCTTCTTCCTCTTCCCCTTCCTGCCCGCCCCCAGGAAAAAAAACAGGGGTTCTCTGTGTAACAGACTTGGCTTCCTGGAACTTGCTCTGTAGACCACACTGGCCTTGAACCCACAGAAATCTATCCATTTTTGCCTCCAGTGCTGAGATTAAAGGTGTGTACCACTACTACTTGGAAAAAAAAGAGTCTCTTCTTAAATATTATTCTTATTTAAAATTGGAATTTTCCTCTTAGGAGTTGTGTATTACATTTACTGATGGATTAATTTTGTTTCAGAGGAAAACGTGTGGAGTCTGTTCTCTCTTCCACCTTGTGGATTCCAGGGATTAAAATGAAGCTGTCAGGCTTGGTGGTCATTATCTAATGAGCTATCTTGTTGACCAGGCCTTCTCTCTTTGATACACTTGTGAAATCAAGTTTTTTGCTTTGTTTTTTTTTTAATTTATATAATAAAGCTCATATCATTTTTTGGTATAATACCTTTCTGGGACAAAAACAAAACAAAACAAAAAAACTATCATGTAATCTATGAGAACTGAAAGAGACTTTGGGTACCATGCTGTATAAGCCATTACTTTTACAACTGAGAAAAATGAGCCTCTTGGGGCTTAATGGAAGATACATATGTCAGCTCCTGAACTAGAACCCAAGCTTCCTAGTGAGTAGTCTAGAGCTCCTCCTACTCTATCATCTCAACTCAACAGAGAAGTCTAGAGCTCCTCCTACTCTATCATCTCAACTCAACAGAGAAGTCTAGAGCTCCTTCTACTCTATCATCTCCACTCAACAAAGAAGTCTAGAGCTCCTCCTACTCTATCATCTCCACTCAACAGAGAAGTCTAGAGCTCCTTCTACTCTATCATCTCCACTCAACAGAGAAGTCTAGAGCTCCTTCTACTCTATCATCCCAACTCAACAGAGAAGCTGAGAAAGGGAAGTGCTCTGGGACTTAAAAGTTGAACACCATACATAATGAAGAAACATGCACTTGTAATGTCAACAACCAAGCTGTGAGAAGTTAAAGATGGAGACCAAGAGGGAAGCTTAGTTTATCCAAGAGCCAGTGAAGATGACACCTGAGCCCACAGCTTGTTAGTTATCCTACTTGGCGTGCTGTGGGCCCACCACAGCTTTGTTCTTTCTGGTGTGTCATTACCATATTTCATGCCACATGATTTTTTTCAATTATGGATGTGTTACAACAACAGCATCATTCACATCTCACATATGATAATTTTAAGTCTGCCCCACATATTAGAGGTGGCTCAGCTTTAGACCTGTTAGCAGTCATTTTGAGAACTGATTCCCATAAGGAATATATTTTTAAATAGCCTCTAAGGAGTGGTGCTGAATTTTGTTGAGGAACACTGTCCTACTTTATACTTTCAGATTTTATTTATTATTATGATCGACTGACTCTCGGACCCAGTGCTCATACTTCTCTAATGGCTATCAGGGCTGTTTTGAGCCCCTTGAAGCAGGAGAGTGACCAGACCCTGCCCTACAGGGGAAAAAAAGCCCAACATCAGGCCACAAGATCCCAGGCCACTCTGGAAAGACCTGCCCCATAAGAAACCATATATAAAGTCTGCCTCCTGCCCAGTTATTTCTTGCTTTGCTCCCATGTAGAGGCAGCCACCCTCTCTCCTGTGTCTTTCCCAATAAATCTCTTGTGTGAAGTTTATTGTGTGGTGTGACTTTGTGGTATTCCTTGGCTCCCAAATGCCAGAATACTTCTTCCCTTACAGGTATCACTATTGTGATACAGTTCAATGGACGAAGATACTTGCCTGTAAGCCTGACAACTTGAGTTTGATCCTGGGAATCCACACAGTGGAAGAAGAGAAATTGATTTCCTACAAATTGTTCTCTGGTGTCTAAACACACACACACACACACACACACACACACACACACACACACACACACACACACACGCCAGCCAAACAAACCAAAATCAAAGATTCTAAAGCAAACAAAAATTTAATTTATGTTGTTCTTCATTTTCTCTCCACTTTTGTTATGCCTACTCTCCAGACAACTTCAACTGGTCTTTGCCACTTAGACTTACATCCAAGACGCCCATCTCTAAAAAAAGTAAGAGAGGCAACAGGGAATATCCTTAGAGTATGAACACTATCTACTATTTGCTTTGGAAATAATCTGATAATTATTATTTATATTTATAATTATATATCATATATAACAATTATACATATAATTACTAGAATATTCTTAGTATATGAGCATTGCCTAATATGTGCTTTGAAATGATGTTAATTAATAATTCCTATATATTGTTATAAACCCAATGAATTAAAAAAGCTACCTAAGTCTGCTGCTTTCAACATCTTTATTTATAAAGTTAGGATAATTACATGTGTCTCTATGATAGGTCCTTAAAACTAAATGAGATACTGCCAGGCTGAGGATCTAGCTGGGTTGGTAAATTATTTGCAAAGTAAGCACTGGAAACTGAGTTCAGCCCCCAGAATGCACATAAACAGTGAACGCTTATGATTCTGGTGCTGGAGAGGTGAACACAGAAACTTTGGGGCTTGTAGCCAGCCAGCTTGCCTAGTCAGCAAATGGAGACTCCTGGGACTCCTGGGACAGCCAGAGACCCTGTCTCAAAATAAAGTGGATGTGTTCCTGGAGAACAACACCTGAGGTTGTCTGGCCTCTACATGGATACACACTGCACATACACCTGCATACACACTGCACACACACCTGCATACACACTGCATCCTTTCAAACATATTCATTCATACACAAAAGACATTACAGGTCCCCATAGACCATAAAAACAAACTAGAATGGCTACATGTGTAGGATGACAGGCATTAATGACATCTCTGTTCCAGCTTTACTCTATACTACACTGATGGTTGAAACTTCCTACAGCTTTTATTAGCCATCTATGGACAATCTGAACCTAAACAAAGAAAGAACCAACCCTGGTAAGCTTACATGTTCTTACCTGAACACTGTTTTTGAATCATTTAATATATACCTTCTCTTACTACATTTCTCTCATTTTTTTTAAAACAGAAGCTAATGAAGGATTCCAACACTGCATGACATTCCTAGGCCTTGCCTTCTTTTACACATTTGGAGATAGGGTCTCACTAAGTTTTCTAAGTTAGAACTAAACTTTTAATTCTTCTATTACAGAATTAAAGAATTAAAGAATTCTTCTATCTATTACCCCTGAGTGCCTGAGATTCCAGGCCTACGCTCAGTTCCTACCATATTTCTTTACCATCCTTTTATACTGAACTTTCTTTTAAGAAGCCAGCTAAACCCAGTTTCCATTTCTTATGTCTTACACCCAGGGGGCTTGATCAGTGAAGCTCTGCCCTTGGTGAACACTACTAAGGCAGCAGGCCTAGTCCTCAGCAGCCCAGGGATCAACCATATAGAGCAGTTCATCCTTCCTCTTTCTTTCTGTGTAGTTTTGGTGGTTTTATCTATCTACTCATTTCTTTGCTGTGCAGCTTGGTGTTGGGATTGGTGACTGATGACCAGATATGCTTCCCTTCCTACTTTGTAGTTCTTGGAGGGAATGTTATGAGTGATTTCAGCACAGTAAGTTTGTTGCAAATCAGCAGTACTTCCAGCTCCTAGCCATCGAGGATCAGAAACTTCCAGAAGCTACTGGAGAGCATGTTGTTGCTCCCATAACTGATGCTTGGGCACCAGAGTTTGGTTCTGGATCTTCTCTGTACCCTACTGTTGATATGATACATTTGGCTTTCTGCCAGTTTTGCTTAATTTTGACACATCAGTCTGACTGGTGCCAAGTGAACTTATTGGTCCTCTTTTTGGTGATCTTGGGTTTTATCAGATGCCAGAGGGTAGCCATAAAGCTGCCAAAGAGATGGGAGTTACCTCGAAGGCAGCACAGAAGAAGAATAAAGCCTTCTCTATTTTTAAAATCATGCTTTTCATTTTAGCCTTTGAGACATTACCCTATGAGTGTTCCTGCTCCTGCTCTTTTGCTAGTTGTTTAAGCTCCAAGTTCCCCATATCTCTGTGTACCAACTGCTGACTCAATGCTTCAAGTGTGTGCCTAATGGGCATTTATAGAAAATGACCAGATCCATTCTGGGGTAAATTTCAAAGTATATAAAATTTAACTAACTCTCTAAAAAATAAGTAGTGAGTATAAAAGGCCAAGAAATAAAATGTTAATATTTGGGGCTGGAGAGATGGCTCAGTGGTTAAGAGCATTGACTGCTCTTCCAGAGGACCTGAGTTTGAGTCCCAGAACCCACATGACAGCTAACAACTGCCTGTGACTTCAGTTCTAGGGGACCTGACACTCATGGCAAAACTCCAAAGCACATAAAATAAAATTAAAATTTTTTTGTTATTCATCATTCTTCGTACATTTTCTTTATTTGGTCTACATTATAGTTTCTGAAACATTAGCATGCTATTTGGTATAAAGACCTATGGATGGGTGACAGATGCTACACAGTAAATTCACTGTCATTTAAGAACAGACATATGAGCTGGGATGGTGCCACATGCTTTTGATTCTAAGAGGCAGAGGCAGGAGAATCTTTGAGTTCAAGGCCGGCCTTGTCTACAGATTCAGTTCTAGGACAACCAGGGCTACATAAAGAAACCCTGACTTAAAAAACAAAAACAAAATAACAAAAAGAGAACAGATATTTCAAGCCTACTGTTTCTAAGATTTCATACACAAAGACCAAAGACTAGAAAAAAAAATTAACTACTGTTATACAGTTTATGGCCAAAAACATTTTAGAATTCTAGAATTAAAAAGAGCATCAAGCTAATTTTAGAAATAGGAACCCCTAAATACAGTGGAGAGAATGTATAAATTGAAGTAATAATGAACATACATATAATCTTCTCTGTTATCCAGTCAAAAATTTAAGTTACAAAGTAAGGCTCTGAAAGTATTTATATTTTCTATGCATAAATAGACAACCAAAATACAAAATTTTATTATTACTAAGTACTTTCAAATCAACTAATTCTAAAATAATGGTTTAGATGATCTGGATTTAGAATCAATAAGTCAGTTTTACAATGGTGTGGGTACAAATGCAGACTGATCTAGTTTATAAATACATAGCATGTAAAGCCATTTGGATTTGCACAAAATCAAGATCAATTCACAATCATTACTGAGTTTCAAGACAGAAAGAGTTAAGCAGAGTTGCTTTTTCAAACCTGTTTTGATGTGAGTATCTTTTCAAGTCTTCTGTTTTTTGAAACTCTCTAACAGCTATTGGCTTTACTGGTGAACCCTAGAATAATAACAACAAAAAGGTCAGTAAATATGTTTAACACAAATAATACATCAACAATGTTGTAATTATATTTTTAACAGTTTTCCTTTGAGGAAACTGGACAGAAAGCTGAGGCAAAGGAATGGAGTTTGAGGACAGCCAGGATGATAGGAAGTCTCCACTGCAGAGAACTGGAAGTGAGGGTGCCTGAGAGCGGCCCCAAGGAAAGGCACTTGCTGTGCAAACCAAGCAACCTGAGTTTCACCTCCAGAACCTATGGGAAGCTGGGCAGAGACAACCAGCTCCACAAAGTTGTCCTCCTACCTCCTTGTATGCACTGTGGTATGTGTGCTGACATACTCATACACACAAACACAACATTTAATAAATGAACAAAAGCAGAACACATACAAAAGCCATAGGCTGTATAACATAGACTTAGGTAAATAAAAACATGCAAAATCTATGAATATTTATTTTATGTAAAAGGTCCTCTTCTTACTGCATTATATAAACTAGTGATTTTGCAGAGACTGTCAGAATAAGAAGGACCTTAGCAGCCAGGGATGGTGGCAAACATCTTTAATCCTAGTACTTGGGAGGCAGAGGCAGATAGATCTCTGTGAGTTCGGAGCTAGCCTAATATATATAGTGAGTTCCAGGACAGCCAGAGCTCTGTTTTTTGAGAGACTCTGTCTCAAAAAACAAACAAAGCAAACCAAACAGAGAGGCTTCAGAACCCACCTAGTGGCAAGCTTATGTCTGCTTAGTTAGTGCATTACCCTTTTTGTTGCATTATACTTTTACAAACTGCCCAATTTTAGAAAGCTATACAACTCAAAAATAACAAGAGCTTTATGCCACAGAATCATTATAGCTACCACACACAAGAGGTAGGCAGAACTTCAAAACACTAAAGGAGCCTCTACAGTGTGGCCGGAAGTAATACAGATTGCTCAGTAAGCCAGTAAGCAGTTTCTGTTTCAGTAGAGACACTCCACTTAGACAACCTAACATTATTAATTTAAATTTTATTAGAAAGTAACTCTTTCTAATAACAGAAAGACCAATAGCTTGAGTCACAGGTCAGTTTTATTAATCACTGATATAGCATTATCTCTTGGCTACAGGATTTGATTTATGTGATTTTATCTGATTTTAGAAACAAGTGTCTTCTGAACTGCAACAAAAAGGACTGTGTTCCAAAGCCTTCAAACAGGAGCCAGAGGGCTCTTTTAAGGAATGCTAATACTCTGCAGTGCACTCCACTTGAAGAAACTGATTCTTCATTTCTAAGTTAAATATATCATTCTTCAAAAAGGCCCCTACTGTTTCTCAAACCACCCCTGCTCAGGGCCCAGGACAAACTCCAGACATCAACACAGTACACACTAAAATGAAGTCATTTTACTATGTTGACTAGATAGATTGAAGAATGCTATTTTATTTGAGACCCTTGAGGAATTGGCAGAGATTCTACATTGGTCTGAATGCTTACTTGTTTTTAGGCAATTCAATGCTCCATTATAAGAGACACCCAAGATTTTTAATAGCAAACAATTTATATTCTGTTAACTTAGTATAAAAGTACCAGTATAATTAAACTTATTATTATTCTATGGGTAACTTGAATGTTTCCTTAAAAGTATCTTTGGTTTAATTAATTATCTATAAAATTATGATTTATAGTTAGTAATAATAAAAAAAGTCAGCCAGAAAGAAAGATAATATAATAAGGAAAATATCTTATCCCACCCGCTTTTCTCAAAGGCCTAAGGTCACACTTGGGTGTTATTGCCCCGTCTCCTTCCACTGCATCTTCAAATGAACCTGCCTTCTTATCTGAAGAATGAAACTTTAACCATTTCTGAGACTACTTCCTGTTTTTTCCAGTGAAGTCTGAAAAATCCAGGACTAAAACTGGAAAGGCAAATAAAATAAATAGGCCTAACCTAATAAATCAGTGCTATGATTGAAATCTATATCATCCTGAATTATTTTCAGTAGGGGATACTAATTTGCATAGCCTAGAAAGGGGTGGGGGGATACTACCTCATGGGAGATTCGACGTTGTTCAATGTATGCCATAAACTGTGAGCTGAGACTGTTGGCGTCCAAAGCTTTGGGCTGTTTGACATCGCTGTCTTCTTCTTCTGTAGTACAACTGTCAATGTAGTCAATCTGATCCAGATCGTGCTCCACTGTATGGGGGGGGGGAGGGGGGAGGAAGAGATTGATTCAAAGTTTAACAGCCAATAAAGACATTTACTTAAATTACACTCTTCCTTTTCCCTGTGTCTGGCCTGTTCTATGACACAAACCTTTGGTATAGTCTACAGCTCCTTGCAAAAACTATCTCTTGAAAACCTTAGTCCAAACACACTAAAGAATGCAACAACTGAGGAGGGTTATAAGTACAGACCCCACCATGTAACATGTATTTTCTCTGGATGGCTCCGTAGTGTTTTAAACAGGGCAGTCTGAGTCAGCAGGACAGAAGACGGCTGGGGCCTAGTGACTGAAGGCTGTGATCTTTCATTAGTATGAGATTCACAAAATGTAACAGTTAACTCAAAAGAGAACACAGGACAACAAAAGACATGAGATAAGAAGAAACTTGACTGTTTAACTTCCTGTAGCTCAAACTTTAAAAAAAAAGAGTGAACAAAGATTTCTCTATTTAGAAGATTACTTGCTAGAGGTCAATGTTTTAGATATTTTTGCAGCAATCTGTGAGTAAAAAGGAGTCATCTGAAGAATTTTTCCTTCTCAAGATAGTTTATTAAAAATCTAATACTGACTGCAAAGTGCACCTTATAACTTATTAAGCAAAATGTCTAGCCCACTAAAAAAAGACACTATAGAGGAAAGGGAGGCACCTGAAGACACAGCCATAGAATGGTTTCACCTGTAAGCTTCTAGATGGCCATAATTGTTAAGTTAATTCCTTTTAACAGCTAGTTAAAATGGCGCAGTAGGAAAGACTTGCTGTGAAGACAAACAATGCATTAAACTCCAACCATGGTTTTATGCTGTTCCACTATGCCAGAACACTGAATTTAACTGAACTGCAGTTTATGTTAAATTGAATTTTGTGTTACAAGTTTATTAAAATCTAAAAGGATAAAAAGGTTATAAGGTGACATTACATTAGAAATCTGATATATATTTCTCATTTATTTTATGTGCTGTAATCTGTCCAATTAAATAGTTTATATATTAAGATCATTTCTCAAGAAAGCAACATATGACTTCATACTATCCAAATTAGCACAGTCAAAATTTAATGAAGATTTTGTAGCTATAACTCAATTCATAAAAGACATATTTCAGCTTTTTAAATTTTTATGTTGGGTATATGTGTGGTATATGCATGTATACAAGTGTGCAAGTGGGTATATGTGCACATGTCTACGTGTGGAGGTGACAGGTTGATGTCAGGTGTCTTTGCACAAACTGGTTCTTTGCTTCCATCATGGGAAAAAATGCAAATCATAAAAACTGGCTGCAAGTACCTTTACCCAGTGAGCCACCTAGCTGGGCTCCCCTTTATTTTTAAAACTGAGTTTCTCATGGAACCGTGACATTACCATTTTGGCTATGGCAGTTTGCTAGTGACTTTCAGGGATCTTCCTGTCTCTGTTGCCATGGCTGATTTTTCTGTGGATGCTTGGGATAGAACTTATCACCCTGTGCTTTTACAGCAAGCATCGTGTCCCCAGTTCCCAAATGCCACATTTCAAATGCTTAATAACCACATGGGCTAGTGGCTGCCATTCTGAAAAGCCAATCTGGAAATTACATTGTCTTAAATAAAATGGTGGTACAGATAACTCATATGAGAACAAATTTCAAAATAAAATTACTAAAATATGAATGGGATGGTAAATGAGAGAAATAAGGAAGAATGTAAGGCAGAGAGGACAAAATAACAACAAAAAAGCCTGATGTCATCAGAAAGGAAGCTGCTTCTCAAAACTATATATTTCTAGAAAATCTTTGATTTCTCCCACAGCACTGGCCCTCAAAATATGAACAGTAGGCTTGAAAATTCAAATTGGAAGAATACAGAATAGAATTCTAAAACCTGCTTCAGAAGTACATGGAAGCAGAGAGAATTGTTTATTTTATAAAAATGACTACTAAATTGAAAGTGGCAGGACAAATAAATCTAGTCTTCAGAAGCCCTAAACACCACTACAGATGGAGAACCAAGTGGGCACTAAGAGATGCCCCAGAGGATGGACATGCTGGCAGACACCTACAGTCCCAGCTGTTCAGGGGGCTGGTGTAAGGTTCCTTGAATCCAGGAGCCGGAGGTCAGCCTGGATAAATGGGGTGAAAACTCACTTTAGACAGTGTTGGCTAAATGACTCAGTAGGGAAAGGCATCTGCTGCCAAGCTGATGATTTGAATTTGACCCCTGGGATCTGCCAGGTGGAAGGAGAGAAAACTCTGTCCTCTAACATCATCATGCCTGTAGTGAACAAGCCATCCCAATAAGCACATAACTCTATTTTAAAGTCAAATACAAACATAAGGAGATAAACATAGTCAATGAAAGAACAAGAAATCTCTTTAAAATGGAGAATCTTAAAAAGAGACAATATCATCTATTTCAGATAAACTGCCTTTGCTAAAGTTTCCCTTGAAATAAGCATGCAAAGGAAATTTTAATTACAAACTGAAAATACAGAGAAATTTAATTCTGATCCAAATGGTAAACTCTTTTAGTCATATATAAGTAGAAGTCTTTAGAAGAGGGGAGGTAGTCAGCAGCTCCCTACTGCCGCCACCATGTCTTCCCTGCATGCTGCCAGTCTCCTCACCACAGTGGACAGTATGCTTCGCAACAAAACACTTTTCTTTTCTTTCTTTCTTTCTTTTCTTCTTTTTTTTTTTTTTTTAAAAAACAAAACAAAACAAAACAAAACAAAACAAAAAACCTTTATTTTATTTGCCTTGGTGTTTGCCTGGAACTGGGAACTGGAACTACTGACAGTTATGAGCTGCCATGTCGGTGCTGGGAATTGAACTCAGGTCCTCTGGAAGAGCAGTCAGTGCTCTTAACCACCTCTCCAGCCCCTCAAAACAGTTTTGTTAAGGTAGAAGTTAAGGTGGAAGCTGGGCTCAGTTGGCAAAAGTCCTTGCCTGTCACACACAAGGCCCTGAGTTCAATCCTAGAACTACAAAACCAGGTGTGGTGGTACACACCTGTACTTCCAGGGCTGGAGAGGAGGGGGCAGAAAGAGCAGGTGGACTCATGAGGAGCGGAAGTTTGTAGTTATCCTTAGCTACATAAGGGGTTTAAGGCCAGTCTGGGTTATAGGTGAGTCTGTTATAAAACAAAACAAGCTAACTATAAAGGCTCTAAATGTCATCAGAACCCTGTTTACCTCCGCCATTTGTGACTACCACGCTGCTGCGATTCTCCTGGTACTGGCTCTCTCTCCGAAGTCTTTGCTCTTTAGTAATCTCTGCTACCCGAAGAGGCAGATCTGAAAATTCATCTGTAGGCTTAAAAAACAGAAACATTAAAACCATCTTTCCATTAGTCAGTGGTGGTGGTGCATGCCTTTGATCCCAGCACTCGGGAGGCAGAGATAGGCAGAGTGTTCAAGGCCAGCCTACAGAGTCAGTTCCAGGACAGCCAGGGCTACACAGAGAAACCCTGTCTTGAAAAAAACCAAACAAAAAGATATAAACAAACCATTACTTCCAATTTTAGATAATATATAAAACACAAGGATGGAAACTAAAATTTACATGGAAGATAATAAGGCAAATTTTGGGAAATTGACAGTGATTATATAATTATGTGAATATATTTAATGCAACTGGAATATGTACTTTAAAATGACAAACTTGGGGCTGGAGAGATGGCTCAGTGGTTAAGAGCACTGACTGTTCTTACGGAGGACTTGAGATCGATTCCCAGCATCCACATGGCAGCAAACAACTGTCTGTAATTCCAAGATCTGACATCCTTACACAGTTATACATGCAGGCAAAACATCAATTTACATAAAATAGAGATAAATATTTAAAAAAATAAATAAAATGGCAAACTTTACCACAATTAACAAAAATAGGGCATTCAGAACTGTAAGTAAATTATATGGCTTTAAACTATGAACATTACAATACATATGAACAGTCACCAAGACATACATATATAAGTACAAATTATAAATAAGTTGTGATCTAGTTTTGTTTTAATATATTTATTTAATTTCTTTACTTTTTCAGGTTTGACAGGGTCTTACTGTGCAGCCCTGGCTGGTCTGGAACTCACATAGCTCCACCTGCCACTTCTTCCTGAGAGCCAGGATTAAAGGAGTTCAAGGTGTATGCTACTACACTAGGCTTCTGTTTTAAACTTTTAATGAAGCTGTGTTATAAAATGTCTGTTTCCAGACCCTCTAGCAAAAGTGTGGTCATTTAATTTGTAGCTAAAATATAATCTAGTAATTTTAAATGATAGAAAATATAATACTATTAATTAATCAAAACAAACGAAAAGCCATGTATCTGGGGCCATGTGAAAGAATTCACTAAGATGTTCCACCTCCTGTAGGACTGAGATGGGGCCTTGCCTGTAGCTAGGGAAGAAAGAACTCCACCACTGAGCTAACACTTGAAGCTCAGTTTACAGCTCCAATTATTTTCCCAGCTTCCAGATCTTTCCTATCACCATCTCCGCTCCAGATTATCAGCCCCTCAAGTTCTACACATGAGGTTTTGTTTGAGACAGAGACTGCTACAAAGAGCAAGCTGCCTGGATAGGTTAAGCTACCCTCAAATCCACCGTCCTCCGCCTCAACCTCCTAAGAGCCAATTAGGCTTCAGTTTTAACTACCTTAACTCCTATTCAGCTTTCCATAACACATATACATGAGATGAAACAGTGTAGTGTAGAATTCTCAGATGGTAGAGCTTTGTAAGGCTTTTGTCCTTTCTTTGATGTTTCTCTATTTTATGTAAAAAAACTGAATCCCAATTTAGATATTCTCGTTCATTTTTAATCTTTTTCTAAAGTAGGAGTTTAACATATGAAGAGAAGAACACTTACCTCATTCCCTGACCACCTCTTATCCCCACTATCCACACTATTGAAGCCTGAATCAAGGGCTCCATAGGGACGACCTGAGTACAGTTCTTCATGGCTGTCCAAAAGAAGTGTTGCTTGTTACTATAAGGCTTAGTATTTTTAAAATTAGCATTTGAAATTAACCAGTCACAACTGTACTAACGAACATTCTCAGGTCACTCAGTGACATAAATATTAAGTGAGCATTCTCTGAGCTTTTTAACAAGAAAATTCCAGAAAGGAACAAAGTCAACAGAACAGGATGAACCCCCACACTCAGAATCCACTTTCAAAAGTATCACTGCTAAATTCTGTTTTCACTTTTAATGTTAGCTTACAAAGTAATGGGTTCCATCTCACAGCCTCTCGATGCTCAGCTGACATCACTGTCATCATCTGTTCACACCCTTCAGTCTTCCCTCCCTGATATGTTCTTCCTCCTGTCAATCCCTCTTTCTGCTTTATCATCACAACTGTTCTGCTGCCTGGACTTCATGTTTCCTAAGATCTCTTTCCCCACTCCCAAGATTCCTTGGCTAGCGTTCACGAACCCACACACTTTTGCACATGTACACACAAATGCAGTTCCTACACGAATGAAAACCTTCTCCTTATCTGACTGTGGTACTAGTATAACGCTGACCTCATGGGTGAGTTTGGCAGTGTTCCTCCTCACTCAGTGCAACAGCTGGAGGGGCTCTGGTGCCAGCCCTTATTTAAAGGTTTGGTCAAATTCAGCAGTAAATCATTCTGCTCCTGGACCTTCCTTTGTTGGAGACTTAATTACAGCTTCAATATTCACTGACTGCTACTGCCCTAAATTGTTTATACATCTTGATTTAATTTGGTAGGTCATAAGTGAATAGAAATTTACCCACTTCTTAAGAGATTTTCCACTTATTTGTTTACTTATCGAAGCATAAGTTTTCAAGTAGACCCCAATGATTTTGAACTCTGTGCTAATTTCCCCTTCTTCAATCTCTAATTTCTGTGTCTTTCCTCCCTTTCTCTTGGTTAATTTGACCAAGGGTTTGTCAATCTTGATTATTTATGAAACAACCAACTGTCCTATCAAGTTTACGTGTTGTTCTTTTGATTCATTAACTTCTGCCTTGATCTCAACCATATCTTTCAGTCTTGTGCTTTGGGGCTTGCACTGTTACTATTTTTCTAGGACCCTGGGGTGCATCATTAGGCTATTTGGATTTGAATTTTAAATGTGAGCACTTTAGTTATAAATTTTCCTCTAATAGCTGCCGTAGCCATATACAAAGGGTTCTGGTAAATTGTGCTTCATTTAATTTGATTCTAGGACTTTTAAAACTTCCTCCTTGTTTTCTTCAATGAATATCCTGTCCTGACTCTTTGATTTCTGTAATTTTTAAAATTGTTTTTTCTTTGCTACTGATTTCTAGTTTCATTTCACTATAATCTGTCAAGATGAATTATTTAGAGCTTTCGCATTTGGTAAGACTGACTTGTAGTCTGCTGCCGAGAAGGCTCCACCCCACGAAGAGCACAACTCCTGGATCTCTGATAAAATAAACTCTATATTTTGGTTAAGGACACCTCATGCATGACATAGTTCAAAGATGAAGTTTCTTTGTTGACTTTGTGCATGGTGTGATCAGAACATCTCATGGGAGCTGGTTCTCACCACCATGGGTCCCAGAAATGAAACTTAGGTATTCGTGCTTCATGACAAGCACTGTGACTCGTGCACCTTCTGCTGGCCCTCTCTGTTGCTCTAATATGGAGGACTTACCTGAAGATGAGAGAGGAAATGCAATCCCCCACTGTTACGGCACCAGGACCTGCACAACTTTTACATCTCTTAGTCTGTTTGCCCTAACTCAGGTATACATGTTTATTAACACTTCTTTTTTTATTGGTGAATTGTCTCCATAGTTAATATGTAGTAGGCACATTTATATCACTGTGTCTATGAAGTTGAGAGGACAACATGCAGAATCAGATGGTTCCCTCTATCATGTGATTCCTAGGGACTCAAGTAATCAAACTTGATATAGCAAGTGTGTTTACATGCTGAGCCATCTGTCCAGCCCAGGCTGTTGATTCTTAAAAGCATGATCTCCAGGATCTCTTGGGAATCCTCTCTCCACTCCTACTGTCTTCCACAAGGCCCTGCTGGCCTTTCCCTGGGGTTTTTCATTTTTTCTGGGGATTTCCAAAGCTCTTTTTCTACTCTCTTTTTACCAGTCATGCAGAGAGAGCCACAGCACCAACTGTAACACACGAGAGTGGATCACAAACAATACCAGCAACCCACACTAGAGTTTATTAAACAGGACAGATGGTGATTTGGGCCTGTGGGAAAAGATGCAGAAATAAAATGTGCAAGGTGAGCTTTGGCTTACAAGGGCACATGCTGTTGTGTGGAGTTTACATAGTCACACTCCTTGTGCATATAGATAAAAGGGCGTGTGCACCCCCCACAACCCCCATACATGAGTGTCTGGCTGCCACGGTGAATTCTCTGTTCACAGTGTGTCGGGAATCTTAACAACTGAGCCTGGCAGTTACTGTTTGTTTGCAAAGGCACTAGAGGCACTGCTCCTGCATTTCTGTAAATAATGTGTGAGCACCCTAGTTGCTCCACTGTCTTACCATCATGGTGGTGTCACCTTTCTTAAACTCAGCCATTCCTGTGGCTCTGTATGGATATCCAGTGACTTAATTTGCACTCCTGTGTATTGCATGAATTCTATTTGATATTATGATAAAAATCCAGAGCCATCAGATATTGAGGAATCGCTGGAATATCAGAGAGACAGTGAACAAACCACAGCCAATCCTCACCCAGCCAACTCTTCAGGCCTGTCTCCAGGAATTCTCTGGCTCCCACCTTCCTACAGAGGAAGTTGAACTCCTCCTTTCTCTTCTTGGTTTAACCTTCCTAGAGCTAGGATTAAAGGTGTGTGCCACTACTGCCTGGCTATTAATCCTCAAACTCACAAAGATCTAGCTCTCACAGGTCACTACTCCCTGACCTTCACTGCTTGTCTCTGTGGGTGGCTCTGTCCTCTGATATTCCAGACCATTTTTATTAAATATATGTCACCACACGCATGATTGATAATGATGCTGACTACTTTGTTGTGTGTGTACTGACCACATAAATCTCTTTGTGAAGAGTCTCTTCAAACTCATTTCTTACTTGACTGTTGATTATTAAGATGCAGGTATTTGCCGGGTATCTAAATAAAGGCTAACTTTCATTCAAATGCTTTAGGAATATTTTTTCCAGACCATGGCTAGCATTTTCTTTGTATGGGGACCTGCTCCTAATTTTTATGAAGTTTAACTTATTTTTTCTTTTCTAGCTACCACTGTGTCTGTGATTAGCAGAGTATTCTTTTGTGTATGTATGAGGGGGTATATGTGCATGTGGAGACCAGAGGTCAACATCAGACATCAGTGCCTTCCTCAATTGCTCCCCACTTATTTTGAACAGTGTCTTTCTTTACATCTGAAGCTCACTGAGTTGGCTAGGATGGTTAGTGTATCTAAATTCTCCAAGCTCCAAAGATATTTTTTCAGGAGTTTTATAGCTTTATTTTTTGCTTCTTCTTAAACATACTTTTAAAAATGTAACTTAATTAGAAATCTAAAAGATAACAAATCCTATTTTACAAAATTAGTCTACCAGTATTTTATTTAATACCTTTTCCTAACTGAAAAAGCAACTTTAAATTGTACCAATAAATGATGATTTTTTGTTTGTTTGTTTGTTTTTGAAACAAAGTTTCATTCAGCCCAAGGTGGCCATTAATTCCTGATCCTTCTGTATCCATCTCTCAGGGGCTGGGTGGGATTACAGGCACATACTAGCATACCTGGATAAAATAAAGTGTTCCTTCTGAAATCTACCTGGCCTCCAGATTGCATTTCTGTCACATTATAACTTAACCCATGAAGTCCAGTCTCCTTAAAAAACTGGTATAACACAGTGGTATAGCACAATGGGGTTTATAGTGTAGCCTCTTAGTCTCAGAAAATACAATCCAAGGATTGTACAAACCTTGAACAAACCATCAAATAAGTTACTACTTCAGTGAGAATGTGCTCTCACAGAAAGAATTTCTTGTTAAAAGTCACTACAGCTATTTCAATTGAATCTGTGCATCTAGCATTAACTAAATGTCACATGGTGTTCTAGGTGTTAAGAATATTAAGTATGAATATAGAATGGTCATTTGCTTTTAAAAGATAAGGTTTGTTGAACAAAATTAAGTCAGTGGGTAGGGTTACAGAGGCAGGTCTTTCTTTTTGATTTCAGAGGCTCACTCTGTAGTTCAGAGTTGACCCTGAACTCATGATCCTCCTGTCTGAGTCTGAGTGCTAGGAGGCAGAATTTTTCTTGTTTATTTACTTTTATTTCATATGCATTATGGTTTTTGCCTGCATGTGTGTCTATGTGAGGGTGTTGAATCCCTTGGAACTGGAGTCACAGACAGTGGTGAGTCCCACGTAGGTGCTAGGAATTAAACCCACGTTCTCTGGAAGAGCAGCCAGTGCTCTTAACCACTGAGTCATTATTTCCAGTCCCATGGCTGGATTTTTCCTTATCAGTCAGTGGCTTAGTATTTCCTTAGTTTGGGTTTGTTCTCACAACAACAAAAATAAATATGTTTAGTCAATAACATAAAGCTGCTTAAAATTATCCTATCAAAAAGTAGGTCTCAGCCTGGTGTGAAGAGTAGCACACAAGCGCTTGGGAGGCAGAGCAAGGCCAGGGGATCTCGGAGTTTGAGGCTAGCCTGACCTACAAAGTGAGTTCCAGGACAGCTGGAGCTATACACAAAAAAACCTGTCTTCAAGACTCATTTTAAAAAAGCATGTATCTATTGATTACCAATGAAAATCATGGTACCTGTCTAGTTTAAACTGAATATTCAGGGTTAAGGGATTCTTTAGGAGGTCTGGACTCTATCTTAATTATTTCTCGACTAATATTTATATGTTTTATGGTCACATAAAAATCTTTCAGATTCAAAATATTTGATATTTAGAACTATTACTGGAGTATAAGCAGTGCAGACTATACTGAAAATGGATGTTCAGAGTGGTCAAACAATCAGCTTAGTACCCTAAGAAGACAGAAGCTCAGAACCAAGAGCCTTTAACTCCATGCCAATGCTTTCAACAAGTAAACTGGTAACCACCACACAATTCTATTTATCTGCACCTCTGAAAGAAAAACAGGGAGACACAGTATTTCATTCCCTGGTACTTGAAATACTACATATAAAGCTTCCCTTCATTATTTATGAGGAACTAGTCCCAGGATTCTTCAGATACCCAAATCTAGGGAGGCTGAAATAATAACATACAAAATGTCCAAGTACCTATGGATAGTCTATGTGCTTTTGTTGTTGCTGCTAAGAAAGATTCTTGAATTCCTTATGTAGCTGAAGATGATCTTCCCAAGTGCTAAGATTACAGCAATGTACCACCACACTCAGCAAGGTTTTGTTGTTATTGTTATTATTGTTTGTTCATTTTTTGGAGACAGGGTTGTGTATAGTGAGTCCCAATTTCTGGGCTCAAGCTATCCTTGTACTCCTTCTTCTGAGGGGTAGAACTATAGACACATGTCACCATACCAGGTAACCCTCTGCCCACGTACTTGAAATCATCTTTAGAGTGTTCATAATGTCTAATGTCATATAAAGGCCATGTAAACAGTTGCTATGCCATATTGTTTAGGGGGAAATGACAAGAGAAAGTGTAAATGTTTAGCACAGGTTTTTGTGTCCCTGTCTCCCCTCAATACTTTCTATCTGCACTTGGTAGCTATGTCTACATATATGTGCCAAATTAATATTTCTACAATGTTCTAAAACAAGTTTGTCTTAAAAAATATAACTATGGAAAAATAGCCTAACTAGTGGCCATAGCTAGAGAGTACAACAGGGACTGTAACTTCTCTAACTTCTAATTCATCTGTGCAGAAATGACATCTTTATGCTATTTAGGTTCCCATTTACCTAAAATCTGAAAGAACATTTTCCCATAAAGTCAAGCCTTTTATCTGCTAGCAAGCATGCACTCAAATCCTTTGCCAGGTAATTTAAAATTTTATATATTTCATTACGTATTTAAAATAACATAAGTACTATAATATTTACAAAAATAAATTACATCAGACTCAGAACTAAGAAACAGGTTACAGAGAAACAGGTTCTGCAAATAATACATCAGTCTTCAATCAAAGTGCACCATTCATTAGTCTCTTCAAACACACACACACACACACACACACACACACACACACACACACACACACACACACACACACCTGCATTCACCATCATTAGCCAGCTTACATTCAAACCTCAATGGTAGCAATTTCATGCTCCTACTCTATTTTAAGAGAGGGAAGTTTTCCTTCCAAGAATCACCAACTCCACCAGGGAAAATCAATTGTGTACACTCAATAAAGCTGACTTTGAATTGTTGTATATCAAGGCTTTCAGCCACACCTAACAAGCATTTCCATATTATAAGCAATTAACTGAGCTAGGGAAAAAAAGCAAGGAGCAAGAGAAAAATGACAGTAAAATGGAAACTGTTGGAAATAAGGATCTGTCCTTTCATATTCTTCACTGCCAAAATCCTCCTCTAAAAGGCCTACATGTAGCATAGTACACCACAGTCTCTACCAACTGTCCAAAGCTCAGCTGTCATGTCTTTAGCTAGCGTCCTTTACTGCTTCAGTCCCTGACTAAAGGTATGCTCAGTAGGTATGGACACAGTATGACTTTCATTTTCTTTGTGTGTTACTTTATGCTTAAGCAACTAGGTTAGAGCTGCTGTCCAAATACCCTTCACAGTGTCCAAAGCTTCCATCTAAGAGCCAGACTAAGTACCCTAGGATGTCATTACAAACAGCTTTCTGATGAGTTTATGTGGAGGAAAGCAGTATTTGTCTCATTAAATCAGCTTTTCTTCCATTTGGAAACTTTTCCTGAGTAATTACTGTGTATACCAAAGCTTGGCTAAGTGAGGACTCAGTAAACAGCAAGGGCAGAAGTGAAATCCCTGTGGAGTAACAGGCGACTGACCCAAGTAATCCTGTCAGTTTTCTTTCTTTTTTTTAAAAAAACTTTATTTATTTATTTGCCTTGGTGTTTGCCTGGAACTGGAACTACAGACAGTTGTTAGCTGCCATGTGGGTGCTGGGAATCGAACCCGGGTCCTCTGGAAGAGTAGAGGGTGCCCTTAACCGCTGAGCCATCTCTCCAGCCCCCAGTGTCAGTTTTCAGACAGCTTCAGATTACTCCTTTGTAAAACACTTACTGTCTCATTTAAATCATTTCTAATAGAAACTAGAATAAATTATGTTTTCTGAACATGAAACATTTAATATACTATAGAAATGCCTAGTTACATCTATTTTTAGAAACTACATGAACATTTGTTGATCTATTTTAGGCT
Organism: Sigmodon hispidus; assembly: GCA_004025045.1. NCBI lineage: Eukaryota > Metazoa > Chordata > Mammalia > Rodentia > Cricetidae > Sigmodon > Sigmodon hispidus. The sequence goes on from PVIH01012560.1 coordinate 56,982, forward strand.
AGAAAATTACAAACAAGCTCATCTGGACTGTGGTTTTAGCAAAAACTGACAGGTCCTAAACAAGGGCCTGAGAGGTTCTACATCGAATAAGTCCATGAGCAGCATCACATCTTTCCTGGCTGTCTATTACACCTTCTGAAGGCTTTTTAATTAAATTCCTATACTTAGGATTGTTCCACATCTTACATGAAATGTGGTGTGTAGCTAAGGGATTCACAGTCTAAAAAGATCTCAAAATGATGTCAACAATCAACAACTTCACACTTATAAAGGAAAATGAAGTAAAATGTTCAAATGACTTGCTGTAAATCAGAAATCTTTCAAGTGGCAGAGCTAAGGCTAGCATGCAAAGCACTGGGCTTGCTGAAGACATTGGTACTAGGAAGTGGATCCAGGATGCTGCTGATCATCCACACAATAGGGAAGAGCATCCTCTGACAGTTGCCTGGACTACAGTGTCAACAGTCCCAAGCGGTAAGAGACTGACTTACAACTACACTTTGTAATCAATTCATATTTGAGAAAAAGCATTCTAAGAATAAGAGGGTTACTTTCTTTCAGGCAAATACTTCAGGCAATTTAAGAATAAAGTTTATTTGATTTTCCCTGTGATATACTATGGCAAAACAATAAAACATACTTACCATGAGCCAAATCCCAAGGGTCTCCTTTCATAATCTGGCAGCTCTGGAGCAATCTTACAAGCTTGTATGTTGAGATATTTAAATATGTGGATTTTGCCTTTTATACATATCTAAATAAAAATAACAAATGCAGCCAAATTACTATTCACCTGAAATATAGATGTTCTTTTAAAAAAATAATATTATTTTAAGAGTATGGGTGTTTTGCCTGCATACATGTCTGTGTACCATGTGCATGCCTGGTGCCCACAGAGGCCAGAAGAAGATGTTAGATCCTCTTGAACTACAATTATAAACAGTTGTAAGCAGCCATGTGGATACTGGGTAGTAGTCCTAGGTCCCTGGAAAAACAGTGTTCTTAACCTTTCCACACCCATGATCGTTTTCTTCTTCAAATTATAACTAGCTCTTTATGTTAAATAAATTGGATTTTTAAAACATCTCTATTAAATATATAGTACATTAATTAAAAAATACTGTATCATCTAGTTTAGTATTTAAGGGTTTTGTCTTTTAGCTACTAGAAAGTTTCAGTAACAAAAGTAATTTATGAATATAAACACTGTTACATACCAAGTACATTTAACACACTGGTTTGTTATGCATATTCAGAGCTTTAAAGATTTCTCTCTAGATATTAATTAATCATGTACAATTACATTTTTAATGCTGATCTCTGTAGGAAAGGACTAGAAATGATAAAATGGAAAAATTAATACATATAATTTTGTTGTGACCTGTCAAACAAATTCTTTAGGCTGATGAAGCTCTTTATAATTTGAGTCTAAAAATGTTCCAAAGATTCATGTGTCAAAATCTTAATTGTTAGCCGATGGGTTTTGTAATGAGATTATGCTGGTAATGTAAATATTTGTCCTGCCTATGAGTTTAATAAAAGCTGATTGGCCAAAGGCAAACAGGAAGTGTGGGTGGGGCTACCAGACTAAGAACATCTCAGAACAGAGACAGATGTCAGACAGATGCCAGACAGAGAGCCACCAGAGACAGCCACCACAGACACGAGGAGATGCACCAGATGCAGAGGAAAGAAGCTGAAATGCTGCTCTGAGAAAAGGTATTGAGCCTCACGGCTGAACAAAATGGGTTAGATTGAGAACAAATGCTAGCAAGTATATGCCTGGGTCTGAGGTCAATCAGCATAAAATAATATAAGTGTGTGCCTGATTATTTGAGGCTAAGCAGGGCTGAGAGTGGGTCCAAATCTCTGGTCCAGGCCCAGAAAGTCTGGGCCAGAACCTTCAACAACAGGGCTTTTAAGAGATGAATGGATCAAGTGGGCACTGATGTGATCATGATGACTTCGTGGCTAAACAGTCCAGCAGGAGACAGCCTGGCTGCAGGAAGACAGTCCTGGGGTATTCTTCTGAAGGGTGTATCCAGTCCTGAAGCCTTCCACCCTGTCCTTGTTTCCTGGCTACTGTGAGGTAAGTAGCTTCCTCTAGCACACATTCCTGTTGCCATGACTATGCCTCACCACAGGCAACAGCCAGACAACTGTGGACTAACCCTCTGAAACCATCAGCCCTTCCTTCCTTCTTTTAACTTACTTTTTCCAAGTACTTTGTCACAGACTAAAAATGAACACAATCCTTTTGGTAGCTATAAAGTTCACATATAAATTTTACAAATTCTATAATGACAAAATTATTAAAAAATTGCAATGTGAGGGTCTGGAGAGATAGCTTGCAGGCAGAGGTATTTGCTGCCTATGTTGGTGATATGAGTTTAATTCCTGTAACCCACATAAGCAACTCCAAGAAACTGTCCTCTGAATTCTGCCCATCAGAGCACATGTACACAGATACAATAAAAAAAAAAAAAAACTTTAAAAAAGTGAAAATTATGGGCTTGGAAAGTATTTTATAGATTGTAGAATATAAGCTACCTTATAGTTATTACTTTCATTTCAGTAACTGATAAATGAATCAATTAGCTAAATGAGAAACTTAGCATTTCAGGAAACAGGAAGGCACAAAAACAATGGTAATAAGAATATATTGATAATTTTTAGTTTGCAAAGTTGTTGTTTATGGCATTTGTATATTCCAATTCAAGCTTTAATAAGAGAAAGTTACAAAAGAAACTAAATTAATTTCTAAAAACAAGTTATTAGAAAACTAGTTTTTGTGGAAGTCTTTAACTTAAAGTGCCCCAGGACTGGAGAAAAAGCTCAGTTACAAAAATACTTTCCCCCATGCAAGCATCAAGACCTGAGTTTGGGTCTTCAGTACCCACATAAAAGCTGAGCACGGCAGTGTGCACTATCGTTGGGGAGCTGGAGATGGGAGCATCTTTGGGGCTCGCTGGCTGGCCAGGCTAGCTGAACTGGTAAGCTCTAAGGTCAGTGAGAGATTGTGTCTCCAAAAGTAACAACAACAGTAAGGTGGAGAATGACTGAAGGAGACACTGGCTGCTAACTTCTGGTGCCCACATGAACAAACTCCCATGTGCCAAACTAGTGAGAGAAAATGCTGGAAACATCAGAATCCTTCTTCCATCTCTTTTATTAAGAGCATTCGGGGCGGGGGTGGTCCATGACACATAGAGAATTTCTCCTAAGCAAATGTTCCCACAGAAGTATGTCATCCCTTATAGCAGACTACCTATGTTTACCTGTGCAGGAGGAGACTGCAGGGGGTTGTTTTCTAGGGTGATCACCTGGAGGTGCCTGAGGTTCCGGTAACACACAGGGATCGAGGTGATTTTATTGCATGAGAAATCTAGTCGTATCAAAGGCACCTCTGCCAGTTCTGCATGGAAGTAAAATGGAATAATCAGTGATATTTTAAAAATACAATTTTTTTTTAAACTTTATTTATTTATTTGCCTTGGTGTTTGCCTGGAACTGGAACTACAAACAGCTGTTAGCTGCCATGTGGGTGCTGGGAATCGAATCCGGGTCCTCTGGAAGAGCAGATGGTGCTCTTAACCGCTGAGCCATCTCTCCAGCCCCTTAAAAATACAATTTTTACAAGAACTTCCAGTTAAATGTAGTGAATTCAAAGATGTTTACCTCGATCCTGACAAGGTATAAAATAAAATCTGATTGCTTAGAGATAGGAAAACTGCCAAAAATCAAGCAGTTTGACTCCGCTCCTTGTTTCCAGGACTAGTTAGTTCTCAGAGGCTAACACCAGTCCAAAGAAAAAAAAGGAGCAAAACAAAGTTGTTAGATAGAGGTTTTTATAAACAGCTAATGTGTGGTGTGTCCTTAGTCCCAAGTCATTCAGCTTTGCAGTCACCCATCACACCACAGGAGCCAGAGAGTCTCTACTGAAACTGTACCAAAAAGCTCTGAACTTGGAGCAAGGCTCCATGGGAAGTTGAATATGTGTTGGCAGTTGAAAATGGAGAATGTACCATCCTTGTGCCAGCAGGAAGTAGCAAAGACCACGACGACGATCCCTTAACAACCATAAATCCAGTTATATATATATATATATCAAATATATTTATATTTATATTTGATATATATATATATATATATCAAAGGGTGAAATGTAAGGATTTCCAAAGCGTGCATTCACCTGGAATGTAACAGTGTCAACCATGCCCCTGGGTGTGGCTATGCAAACATGGGCCCACCCACCCTCTTAAAGAAAGTGCTCACACAAGTCCCCTCCCTCTTCCTCTTTCTCTGCTCCCTTCTGCCCCTACCCCTGCCTCCTGCTCTAATAAACTCTGGAGTGGTTAAAAAAAAAAAAAAAAAAAAAAAAGAAAATGGAGAATGTAAAAGTAAACACACTAATGCTCACCCCACCTTTCCTCCTACCCTGTCTCAGCCCCACTCCTAAATGCCAGTAACTACAAATATATGCAATCATACACAAGATATGTCAGCCACATCTTTCTCTGCAGAAACTAAAGAGCCCCATATAAAAAGTCTTTAGATACTGTGGGGGCTTGAAAGAAAATGGCCCCCACAGGCTCATAGGGAGTGGCACTATTAGGAGATGTGGCTTTATTAGAGGAAGTGTGTCACTGGGGGCAGGCTTTTGAGGTCTTGGATGCTTAAGCTAGACTTACTGTGATTTTCCCTTCCTGCTGCCTGCTGATCCAGCTGTGGACCACTCAGCTGCCTCTCCAGTACTAGATCTGCCTGCATGTGCCATTATGCTTCCGGGCATGATGATAATAGACTAAACTGTTAAAACTGTAAGCCAGCCATAATTAAATGTTTTTCTTTAAAAGAGGTGCTATGATCATGATGTCTCTCCACAGCAACAGAAACCCTAAGTAAGACAAATACTGACATAGAGTTTTCCCTAGTAAAATATATAGCCTCTTGCTTAATTATCCTTCAACAATTTTTGCTCAATGTATTCAGAACTTCTATGAAGATGTGTACAGATTATGTATGACCCACAGAAACTGAGCAGTCTCTAACACACAAGATGAAGAAAAATAAACTAATAAAGGAAAAAAGTGAGAAGAAACAAGAACATAGGAACAGAAAGAAATCTGAAAAGCTAGAATGTCTTTGATTTCTGAGAAATAGAACACAGAATCACTTAAAAATTTTTTTCTAAAAAGCCATGGAATAACAAGCATATGATAGCATATGGTAGCAGAAACTAATTCTGAATAAATTTCTGAAATTAAGAATTCAAGAATGGGGGCTGGAGAGATGGCTCAGCGGTTAAGAGCACCGTCTGCTCTTCCAGAGGACCCGGGATCGATTCCCAGCACCCACATGGCAGCTAACAACTGTCTGTAGTTCTAGTTTCAGGCAAAACACCAAGGCAAATAAATAAATAAATAAATAAAGTTTTTTTTTTTTTTTAAAAAAAGAATTCAAGAATGAGGGCTGGAGATATGGCTCAATGGTTGAGAGACTGGTTGCTCTTCCAGAGGACCTGGTTCAATTCTGGGCACCTACATGGCAGCTCACAGCTGTCTGTAACTCTAGTTCCAGGGGATCTGATATCTTCACACAGACATATATGCAGACAAAACACCAATGAACATAAAGTAAAAATAAATCTAAAAAAAAGTTTAAAAAATTCAAGAATGGTTTGAACTATTTTACCCTAGGGTGGCATAAAATGGTGAAGAAAATGATAAAATGATAAGAAAACCCCAAAGGATCAAAGATTTAGATACAACATTCAATTTGGAAAATCAAACAGAAAGCCAGTAAAAAAAATATTAAACAGGGGCTGGAGAGATGGCTCAGTGGTTAAGAGCACCGTCTGCTCTTCCAGAGGTCCCGGGTTCGATTCCCAGCACCCACATGGCAGCTAACAACTGTCTGTAGTTCCAGTTCCAGGCAAACACCAAGGCAAATAAATAAATAAAAAAAAATAAAGTTTAAAAAAAAAAAAAAAAAAAAAAAAAAAAAAAAAAAAAAAAAAAAAAAAAAAAA
>PVIH01012561.1:0-62910 GCA_004025045.1 Sigmodon hispidus
GGCAGCATCTTGACAAAAGTGGTGTAGGGGTCGTCCACAGTCTGCCCCACATCTCCTACCAGGATCTCCTTGCCCTCCTCCAGGATGATGTTCTTCTTGTCCTCACTCAGGCAGAAGAGCACTGCCTTCTTGCGTTTCTTCACTTCTTCTGGCGTTGAAAACTTGCGCACCTTCATCTCATTGAACACTTTGATAACTCTGTCAGAGACAGCCACACCAGAGGCCATGTTTCTGGAAGCGAAAGAGAGACAGGGAGAGCTACTGAAGAAGTGAGCCGCCGCAGCTGCTGCCGGGATCCAACTGAACCGATACTGATTAGTTTAATCAAGTTTTGTAGAATCCTAGTCTATAAGGTTGATAGACTAGTGGACAAGTCTCTTCTTAGATGATTTAATGTCAAGACCTCTTTTCCAGGAAGACATTTGTCAATGCTGGAAAACCATGAATGCTGAACTTGTTCTGTTCTTGACGCCGTACATATCATTGATCAAGTGTTACATTCCCCATTGTCTGTGCTCTATATTCTGTCCCCGTACTTTCTTTTTGTACATCAGGCCCATTCAATGTCTCTTCTCACTTCACACTTTATGCCTCATTCTTAATAGTCTAATATCCATGCCTCCCATTCCATCCATCATGCGCCCACTTCATCCTCCTCACTCATACGCTGTTCCTGAACTTCCTTGTGTTTGTTATTCTCTATACATCATGCTCCATTCAGGGCGCCACATCTCTTACCTTATTCTTCACATTACATTCTAAATAGTCTAATATTTTTACAGTTTTTATTTTAATTTTAAATATTAACCACAGTTTCCCCTCCCTCCCCTCCTCCTGCTCACCCCTACCTTCCCCCACCATACCCCAAAATCACATCCTAATGACCAACTTCTCCTTTCCATTATCCACTTCCCTCACTCTGTACTCGCCACACAATTCATTTCCCTTACGTTATTCTAAATCTACCATGCTCCGTTCTCCATGGTCTCTCCACTCAACCTCTGCATCCATGTGATTGTGCAGTTCTACCCTCCACACCTCAGACTCCATTTGCATACTTCTCACTTTGTGTTCTGTGCTTTAACCTGCATCCTCCATGCTCTGCTCATTCTGCCGTCTTCTCTATTGGCCATCCTCCTCATTCTCCACTTCATCCTTCAGTGCAGTCTCTTTCCCACACCTCAGATTGCACTAATTTCTTCCTGAAGCCCTTTAGCCTTCTCGCAGCACGCTGTCGCCATGGTGCATGCCTTTCCATGCACACCGGGACCGGTACCTTGTGCTGCACTCCCGTGGCTTTCCTCTACATCCTATGCTTCCTCTCATATGTCATACTTCATTTTCTTCTTCTCCCTCCCATGCTTCAGATTTCATTTACCGTGTTAGCCATTTTCAGTTTTTTTACTCAAAACTCTGTTTTATACCTTACACACCATACATATTGCATACCTCATGCACAATTCCATGTTCTTCCTCATGTTGGGCATCTCCTTACTTCAGTTTTTGTTCCTGTTTCCTGTATTTTATCCTTACCATCGTGTTTCCTTTCTAATCTCGTTCCCCTCACTCCGCTCTCACTGTTTACCCTGCACACCCTATCTCTGTATCTTCTGCAATGTGTTACCCCGTGTTTCACTCTCATGGCCTCCTACTCCTCAGTTGCCTTCTCTGATCTCCACCCCACACACGTTCTCCCTTTTCTGAACTCTGCTCTCACACACTGTTCCTCTATTGTGCACTTTATTCTGCGTTCTCGGTTCTCCATACCTGATACTCTATTGCCTGTGCTACCCCTTAGCTCTCCTCTCTACCAACTCTGTTGTCATACACTGCGATTCACTCTACACAGTTTACTCCTGACACCTCATACACATTCACCCTGTTGTTCTCTGTTTTCTGTTTCCTTGCTTGATTTTCTCTTCCCATAGTGCATTGTCATACCCTATATTGCACACTGTGTGTACCATCTTCCGTGTTCTCTGTGTGTTTATCTCCTTACCCCACATACTGTCTTCATACTCCATGTTCTGAACACCTCCTATGCATTTTCCATGGCCTTCCTCACGGTCTCCTCTCTCCATACTCCATTCTCACATTCTGTATGTCAGCTAACACGCTGTGTTCTCTACATCTCATGCTGTACCCACTATATTACCCGTTTTCTTTTCTCCTCAGTCTGCTCCCATATTCATTGTGCATATTATGTACCACATACCTCATGTTCCTTCTGCCATATCCTTTCCCGTTTTCCATATTTTAATGCTGCACTTTATTGCTATACTCTCCGTGTCATTCTGTATATTTGTCTCCGTACATAACTCACACTCCACATGTGCTCCCCTTCACTCTTCTTGCTCCACAGTCTGCTGTCACCCTGCTCACACACCTCCACAGCCTGTTTCCTTTCACAGCATCCACTGTGTCCTCCTGTCCTTCTTCTCGTGGCACAGTCTGTCCCTACACTCCTTTTCACATCCCTTACTCTGCACACCATGCCCATTCACTACAGTGTCCCCTCATTCTTTACTCTCTTCACCCCATACTCCATACTTTCTTCTTCACGGTCTGGTCTGCATATCTCACACTTCATTGACCAAGAGCCCCCTGCATTCTCCGTTCTTGTCGCTCCGTGGTTTCCATACTTCCTTCTATATATTTCTCTCTCTGTAGGTCATGCTCCACTTACCGTCCCTCTTCCATTCTCCCATACTTTATTTTACATGGTCTAATCTCTATATCCCATGCTTTATTTATTAATTTCCCCTCCATCTTTTTCTATATATGATACTATCTGTATATCAGTTCTCCATGGTCTCCCCTATATTCTTCACTCTACTTACTTGTAGTCTAAGTCTATACTTCATGGTCCATTGACCAACCTCTCCCGTCCATTCTTCATACTTTGTTAGCTGCCATGTGGATGCTGGGAATCGAACTCAGGTCCTCCAGAAGAGAAGTCAGTGCTCTTAACCACTGAGCCATCTCTCCAGCTCCCATTCTTCATACTTTGTTAACACACTCTGTCTGCTTACCTTGTTTTGAGTATGTTGTGCTCCATTCACCCTCCTCTGTCTTCACCTCGTCCTCTGTTTCCATACTTGATAAGTTATGCTCATGCTTATATCCATTCTCTTCTCTTAGTCTCCATTTTCCACATGTCACTCTGTTCTTCACTCTCCACCCTCTGTTCTCAAGCTCTGTTCTACCCATCACCATTCCAGACTGTACTCTGCATACCTCTTATTCCAAGCTGCACTGTCCAAGCCCAACACATCCTAGTCTATCATCTATACCATTATTTACATTCTACTTCATGCTTCATCTATACATTACTCAGCATGATTCCATTTCCCCTTCCATGCTAATTCCACATTATTCATCCCTCATATCCTTTGTCCATTCTTCATATGTCACCATCATCCTTCACATTCCATGCCATTTTGTCAGCATTGTGCACACTCAGGCTCCCATATTTCTCCCTCTTAACTGACTCTCCAAATTCTATTCTCCACATACCATTTTCCACTTTCCATTATTCATGCACTGTACTCTATACTTTATTCTCCATTATTAGTATGCTACCTTTCATATTTTAATTACTTTTTGTAAATATTCTCCAGAAATAATCTTCATATTCCAACTTTCTTCTCATTTTACTACATGTCATTTCTTGTATTTTGCTGGCTATTTTTCACATTCCAAACACCACTCTTCATGTTTTCTTTCTGTTCTTCATAACATACTCTATTCTTCATATTTCCTCTTTCAACACACTTCATTTTCCACATTCTAATCCTGTTATTCATTGTCCATCCTCCATCATTTACCCTCCATGCTCCATGCTACAGCCAGATCCTCTTGATTCCATCCTCAGTCCACATAGCTCATTCTCTGCTTTCCATACTTTGTATTCCAGTGTGTAATCTCAATATATTATTCCCCAGCTACTTCCTTTATCAACTTCATACTCTATATGCCACCAACTAAAATTGTGTGTGTGTGTGTGTGTGTGTGTGTGTGTGAGAGAGAGAGAGAGAGAGAGAGAGAGAGAGAGAGAGAGAGGAGTTCCATATAGAAACAAGAAAAAAGATGCTGGAGAGATGGCTCAGCGGTTAAGAGCACCATCTGCTCTTCCAGAGGACCCGGGTTTGATTCCCAGCACCCACATGGCAGCTAACAACTGTCTATAGTTCCAGTTCCAGGCAAACACCAAGGCAAATAAATAAGTAAATAAAGTTTAAAAAAGAAAAAAGAAACAAGAAAAAAGTAACAAAATTCTATGTTCTATAGACAGTTAAAGAATAGTAAGGAAATATTATGAAGACCTTTGTGCCAGTTAGTTCAGCTCTATATAAATAAAATAGTTAAATATTGATGTGTGGTGATATATTTTACATTTAATACAAATAGTTTGGAATATCAGAGGACAGAGGATTCATAGAGACAGGCCTGACGCGTTGGCTACGTGAGAAGTGGCTGTGGTCCATTTCTTTATCTTTTGGTAGTTCAGCTTTCCCCTAATATCTGGCTCCAGGTTTTTATTATAATACCAAGTAGAATTTGTGCAATAATGATGAGCAATCAGAGACTGAAATAAAAGTGAAATTAACAATGAGCCCAAACAATGAAAATGTTGGGAATAAGTTTACAGAAGAAATAAAATTCCTGTCCCCACCTCCTAAATATTACTGAGTGGAATATAAATACTTACAACAGTGGAGAGATTCACTTTTTTCATGGGTTAGGTTATTAAGTAATCTCTGGATGTCAGTCCTTCTCACATTAGTCTATGGATGCCACAGAGCAGAAAAACACACTGACTGTTTTTCCCACTGCTTCTGGGGACATTGTCTACTCCCTGCCAAAGGACAAGAGTGAGAAATCCTCTGGGATGGGGAAAATATTTGAAAAATGTGTGTATGAGAAGGAGCTAATGCCTAGAATACACAAAAATATCCACAGCTCAACAATAAAACAAATCTAGTTAAAAATAGGCAAGAGGCTTGAAAGACAATTATCCAAAAACAGATGCAAAGGTAAGTAATAGGAACATAAAAGCATTTTCACAGGGAACCAATAACACCCTGCAACACCCAGAGTCACTCATGATTACTCAACCCCGCCTGGCATCACCTAGTATCACTCAGTACCACTCAGTGTTTCTGGCAACTCAGGAAATGCACCCCAAAGGGACAATGAGACACCATCTTACTCATATGACTAACTGTGGATACATATTACATTTTTAATAAAACCTGAATATTGGAGAGAGAGCACACAGTCAAATCCTAGGCAGACAGTTCCAAAAATTCTTAAATCTTAAATACAAAAATAAACAACTAAGTCAGTCATATACACCTTTAATCCCAGCACAGGGAAAGCCGGGAGTAGTGACCTCCACCCTTGATCCCACAACTCAAGAGACAGAACTTCTTCTGTTTCTGTGAGTTCAAGGCTACACGCCTTTAATCCTGACCTGGATGGGATAGGGTATATAAGGGCTTAGAAACCCAGAGAGAACAGAAGTGATTGGGAGCGAGGCTGAGAAAGTTGCAAGACAGCTGGGTGAGAACTGACTATGGTGCTTCCTCTCTCTAGTATTTCAGCCTTCCCCCGATATTTAGCTCTGAGTCTCATTTGTGATACTACAACTAGCTGCTGCCACAACACAGAAAATGTAGGGCGAAACCTTTGTGCCCAGCTGGTGGGATGTAAGATGATGCAGCTACTGGGGAAGACAGATAAAGAAGATATATGAAATTATTTTTTATTCTTTTGTATTTGATGAAACTTTACTTTTGACCTTGAATGTGATCTATTTTAGAGAAAGTTCCATAGATTACTGAGAACATGTCATTTGTATCTTTTGGAGAGAATATATAGCTCTTAAGTCCTGTGATCTGTAGTGTAGTTTAACACTGAGGTTTATTTACTGGCTTTTAGTTTTGATGGCCAATTAGAAGATGAGGGATACAAAATACCTGATGAAACTGCCAAGGAAGGAAGGGTTTCCTCTGGCTCACAGTGTAGTCCAGCATGGCAGGGAAGGCACAGTGGCAGGTTTTGAACTGGGGCAGAAGTTTTAACTACTTCTGAAATGGCTGTAAATTTCTCTTGATACTTTGTGCTGTGTCTTTTATCAAATCACTGTTCTCAGCACTAACCATCAGAAAATCAAAATATTGGACAACTATGAAGAACACTGAAGATGTCAGCCTTTGATATCAAATACTCAGGCAATATTTTATTCTTTATGTAAAAAAACGAGCATGTCCAACTCACTAGTGTGCATATTTCTTCCCTTTTTAATGAATGGTAAAATTATATGTCTATCAAGGAATTACATTGAAATCAATTTATTTATGATTTTTGATGAGTATTTGATTTATGCACCCATCTTTTATTCTTATATAGTTGATTGAGGTCATGAATCATTTTCTTGGGTGAAATGGGATGGAAAGTATGAAGTTACAAATTGTAGGCTTAACACTCACTTTCCAAGACTCTAGCCTTTTGGAGGTATGGTGGCTGCCATAAGGCTGGTTAGGTGAGACTGGTTATGTCGCTTGGGATCTCTGCCAGGCCCCACTGCTCCTCACTGTGTGCTCCTTCCTCTGCCTCTTCCTGCTTCCTGATCTGTGGCTCCGAACCCTGACTTTCAGCATTTAGAGTGTGGGATGCCTCATTCCCGTGAATCTGTTCCCTTGTAGGACGGCGGTTTCGTAGATGCAGACCTTTCTGATTTGTCCCCTGGGATCCTCCCACTGGCACTCTCGGTGTTGACGCCTGTTGTATTATTTCTCTGTTGGGGCAGCCTAACACCCAGTCACTCACTCCAGTACATCCCAGGTAGGAGGCAAGAGGATCCCCAGGAGGTCAGACAGGGTGAGCTGAGCGCTAGAATAGAGCTTGGCAGAGCCTGCAGTTGAGGTGGGGATGAAGGGAGGGTCTGAGGAGGGTAGGCCTGGTGCATGGTACACTGTACAGCTGGGAACACAACAGGAGCCCTATCAGCACATTCAAAGACACACAGTCAGGAAGGGTACATGGAGCCTTTTGAATGGAGCGGTCCCTGAAGTTTACCAGGCCTATGCCCCACAACCCATTGTTCATACTGACCCACACTCATACGTATGCACCCTAATATCTCACACTCCACCAACACATTCACTGAAATTCACAAATGTAAGATGGGTTCACACTAGAATAAACAAACACACTCAGCAGATACAGAGTCACAAACATGACTTACATTGACATTTAAACACAAATATCTTCAAACACATAATAAAGCTTCTATCTTTCCCTCTCTCCCTTTCTTCCACAGCCCACCACAGTCATCCTCCCTCTTCCCTTCATAGTACCTGAGAAGCTTCAGTAGTTGTCAAGGCTAACAATGTCTTCATTTACAGAGTGGGAAACTGAGGCATGGGGAAAGAGACTTCCTGAGAGATCAAGGATTTGGATTTGGGTTAGTGGAAAGCACTGTAGGCTCCATCCTCTGATACCCAGGATGACACGGACACATGAGGACACTTGGGGACACTGGTGAACCACAGCAGCCTTCTGTCACATGAGACCTCCTGGGGACAGAAACATCGAAACAAGGCCAGGGACGTCCAGAATGGAGTCTGAGTCTCTGGGTAACAGATGACCCCAGGACTCTGGGTCCCCTCTGGGCCCTGCAGGGCTACTTCCTGCCTCACATACAGAGGCTCCGAGTGCAGAGTTCTGTCCACTGTGGTGTCCATGCCACTGGGCCGGAAGTAGGACCATGTCCGTGTACAGAGCAGGAAGACAGTTCTCTAAGAATGTCCCACCGCCCACGCATGCACGGCGGCAGGAGGTGAAGCCAGCTGTGGCCACAGGGTTCTGGTTCAGAGCAAATATTGTCCTAAAGTGGTTCTGGAACGTGCCTTGTGCATTTGTGTTTTTGTGTGTGTGTTTTGGGAGCTGCTGGGTTGACAGTGGCTGCCAGCCAGCCTCCACACAGGCAAGTAGGGAGCTAGACAGCCTCTGGGGCCCCCACACCTGCACCTCACATCTGGCTCTGGTTTATGTCCAGGGCTGTTCATCCACCATGAGCTTGTACTGATGATGCAGGGCAGGTGCCCAACTGAAGGACCCTCACCCCACAAGGCTAGGATGGAAGGCAGGCCCAGCTGAGGAACAGAGTCTGCTTACTGGAACAGGCCCAGCTGGAGAAACTGCTCTTACCAATCTTAGATTGTAGTCAGCCACCAGACTGGAGCTGAGAGTCCTCTGTGGCCCTTAGGGGCAACCACCAGACATGGCCTTGGTAAGCTGATAGCTGAGGAAGAACAGAGAAGGCCCTTCCTCCTGGGGTCCCCAGTCATCCAACTCCAGGATCAAGTCTAGGTGCTGAGAAAGAGGACAGGAGGTCTGGGCCCTGGCCAGCCCTCAGGTCATCTCACAAGAACCTGACTGTCCCTGGAAGCAGAAAGAATGAGACTGTCGGGGTGGGGAGACTTCCCTGGTCTCCACCATTCCTGCACAGCTGGAGGGCTCACGGCCCTCAGTCCCTCACATGGACAGATGACAGTAAGTCATTTTTATCCCTATGAAGATGGCTATGATCAGCAACTCCACAGACCTGCCAGTGTTCCAGAAGCAGGAGTGGTAAGTTCTCCAAGGTTGGGATGAATGGAACAAGGTGGGCTATAGAGAAGGTACTCAGGGAATGATAGGGACCAAATCAGTATCTACTCATGGTCCTTGGCCCTGTACGTGTTAGACATCTGCCATCATGAGGTCCACCTACATGCTGCTGTGGGTGTGTTTGCCCACACTCTTGCCCCCATAAGGCTGCCTCAAGCAAACACTGGCCGTATTTAGATGGCATTTGTAGCCTCACTCCTGCCCAACTAATGGGCTCCTCCCCGGGCATATAAATTTCAGGTCCTCAAGGAGACCTAACGTCTCTTCCAAAGAGAAAACCCTCAGACAAATGCGGCTCCCATATATGTTTTATGATGTAAACCAGCTCTTCAGCGAATTTTGTTTGCTGTCTGGGCACATGGGGCAGTTGCCAAGTGCGAGTCCACAGTTCTGGGGAGAGTTAGGACTCTCTGACCTGAGGTCATTTCTGTCATTTTGTGCACATCTACTCCTTTGTGTTTGGTCTTGGGGGTGGGGTGGTATGCATATGCCCATGTTCATGTGTTTGTATGTATAGTTGCATGTAGATGCATTTGTATGTACATGCTCATGGAGGACAGAAGTCAACATCAGATGTCTTCCACTATTGGTCTCTTATTCTTTTGAGTCAAGGAAGTTCACTGAACTTGGAGCTCACCAATTAGCTAGAATGCGATCCTCCTGACTCTGCCCATTGCTACCAGTCTGAGCATTTGGGTTACAGATGCTGGATGCTGGGGAGCCAAACCCAGTCATCATGTTTGTATGCCAACCCCTTTACCTATAACAATCTCTCCAGCCTGTACCAAAACCACCACTTTGTGTATCTGGGAAGCACCCACTCTCAGCTCAAGTAACTGATTCCCTGCCTAGCTGTGCACTCTCTAGTGCTCAGATTGTTAGGTCACTAGACTTTTGTCAAATCTTCTGAGTTGGCACTGTGAGGAAGAGGTAAGAGGTGGGGAGTGGGCCCAACAGGAGACCAGGAAGAGACCAGAATGATCTTTCTGTGATGCTGGCCCTGCCATGGCTACTGACCTCGCTTGGTCTCCCCTTGTCCTCATGGGGCCAGACACCCTGAATATCCTGTTTAACCATTTTTGAATGTTGGGAATAATCTGTGATGGGCAAGACAGAGCTTTGGACCTATCTAAAGAGCAAATGTATTCCAGGCATCATCTTGGGGAGTGTGGGTAACCTGGAAAGAAATAAGTAGCCCCAGAAGGCAGGTCAGATGCTCCCCATGGCCAAGGGCAGTGAAGGCAAGGATGAGTGTCCCAGCAGTATGGAGGAAAGCAGGACTGTGGGTAGCTGTGGTCCCTGTGGGTCTGACACTGACATTCAGTACTGTGATTATTCCTTCTCTGAAGGCTTCCTGGGAACTTCAGGTTCTACCCCCATGGGACTCCAAAAATGCCCCTCCTCACTGCCACCTCCATGTTCCTCCATGCCTAACCTACATGGTCATCTCAAGCCCTTGAGAAGTCAAAATTTCCTCCGCTATAACCTTCCACTTGAAATCCTTGACCCACCCCAGGTCTTGGAGCTTCAGATCCCCAAACCTGAGCACTCTGACCATCTTGGAGGCCTCTTGTATCTCCTTTTCCAGTGCAACAGAAGCCGTGATGGGAAACATGCCCTGGCACTCAGACATTACCTCTTGAGGTTTTTTGTTTTTTTTTTTTTAGATCCAGAGAAGATGCTTGAGTATGCTTGAGTATGAGAAATCCCCCAAAGGCTTCATGGAAACTTTCAAACTGGAGCAGATGTACACTGGAGGGAAGAACGTCCTGCATGCTACCCAGGTTGTTACACCCTCCTGGCCTCCCATCTCATCTGTCTTATTCTAAAGCAGATCACTGGACTTCAGAGGAACCGTGGGATACTTTGCCTTTAATTACAACCAGAACAACTTGAAAACACAAAGAAGGAGTCACTGACCCTCTCCCACATCACACACCAAGCTGTGAATTCTTGCAGAGCTCACACTGAGAGACCTAGAGTTTTCCTTTTCGTCTTCTGAGGAGGATGCAGAGGCTTTGGATCCAGTCTTTCCCCTGCTCTTTTCCTGAGACCTGCAGAAGATTTCTCTCCTACTGCAGGAGAGGATGAGGTTTTATAATATCGAAGCAGCCAGGACTGACCAGGGGGGCAACTGTTAAAAGCACAGCTCAGAGACCCCAAGGCTCTGGCCTGTGTTGACAACCTCTGAGGTGAGATGACACTTCCCCCCACCCCAGAACAACACACCAGGGACTCAAGAGATGGCTCAGTGGTTAATGCTTGCTGCTCTTGCAGAGGACCGGGGTTCAGTTCTGTGGCTCACAACCATTGACAATGGAGAGTCATTCTAACTGTTCCCTGTACCCCAAGTGTGAGCATACAGAAATACATCAGTGTCCTATGTGTCTAGATATGCACTAGGCACACTAATAGTCTGTGACAAAAAGCAAAATAAAGAGGAGTGAATTTGCTAACATGTGGCTCCCAAGGAGTGGGTTTCCTGAGGCGGATGACTGCAGGATTGGCACAGAGATGCCGCAGCCTGGGAATTGTTGCTGTCTTTGGAGGGGGGCCTCTGGTCAACCGAGGAGCAGCTGGAAAGCTTCAGGATTCTCCCCCCCCCGTCCCCACCTTCCTGGTAGCACTTTAATATTGACTCTCAGCCTGAATGGACTGAGACACCTAGAACAGGCGCTGTCTGTGGCAGCATTTCCAGAGAGAATTAACTGAGAGGAGAAGGCTTGAGTGTGGATAGCATCATCCCGTGGGCTAAGGTCCCTAATGGAGTGAAAACAAACCAGAGAAAACATGCTAAGCACCAGCGATCCTCACTCTCTGCTTCCCGGTTTGCTGAGATGAAGGCAAGCAGCTTATAGTTGAGCCACAGTAGAGCTGCCTACTGCCATGTCTCCCCTCAAAGATGGACTATATCCTCAGCCTGTGGGCCAAAATCAGTCCTGCTCCATTAAGTTGTTTTATCAATTGGTCGTAGTGAGGAGAGAAGTAATACATTCGCATTTACTCAAACCTGGAAGGCTCTTCCTATCTTTCAGATCCGATAAAGGGCCTCACTAAACAATCACTCACTGCTCTCAGAGAAAGCCAGAAGTTATCACATTGTGTGTTGTCAGGGAGTGTGAGACAGAGAGCCTTGTGAAAGGTACATCTTCCTAGTCCCTGCACTCCCATGCCCTAACCATGCCCCTATACCACAGAAGGCCATGAGGCCATGCTTGTCCCCTGGACCATAGAAGGCTCCTAGGATCAGACCATGACACTCAGATAGCCTAGGCTAGACCTCTTCAGGTTATCAGGTTTCCCTGGACCTGTGCCACTGAACATACTTCTGCCCTTTGGACCCACCCATCCATCACCCTTTACCCTTTTCTCTCCTTCCTTCCTTCCTTCCTTCCTTCCTTCCTTCCTTCCTTTCCATGAGGCTTCCTCTCTGCTGTGTGAACCTTATTTTCTCACCGAACTACCTACTAGCCCCGCCCCCCCATCTACCCATCTCACTGCTTTACACAATGTCAGAGAGATTGGGGACCAGCTCCTCCTACCTGTCAATCAAACTTGAAGAAGGCTCTGAGGCTCCTCCAGATCCTGATGCTATGGACACCTCTCGGAGTGGGAGAGGGATAGGTCTCAGAGCCTGTTGCCCAGCAGATGCTCTTCTGATAGGGAGCCCATTACCTTACAGCTTGGCCCTCTGGAAGGTCCTGGCTGGCAGGAAGCTCTTCCTTCACCGCACCCCACATGATTTAATTCCTGGGAGACACAGCAGCATTGATATTGAAATCCTTTTGAAAATGTTTGCTTTATTTAGAAATTTCCCAAATTTTTACCAAGTTAAAGAGATGACCACAAGAATGTGTAGCTTGGGTAGATGTCTGGCCCCTCCCCTACTACCCAGCCTTCCCCTACAACCACAGCCCCCCAACTCAGCATCAGAAATGCCAAACACAAGTAAGAAGATCTACAGCGATGTAGCTGTATCTGGATGAGGGGCTCAGAACTTCTCTGTGGCCATGGTGCATATAAGCATGTCCCACACACCAGAAAACACTTGTATGTGTGCACAGGGATCATAAACGTGTACCTGAGATATATGTGCATATAGGTATACCAGCTGGGTAACCTGTTTCTAATCTTGGTGAAGAAGGATTGGGATCAGGGTGCTGGAGCCAACTGGAGCATCTCAACAGCCACTTAGCCTCTCTTTGCCTGTTTCCCCCACACCTCCCATACTTCTTTGGAGAACCCAATGGGAGAGATAGTGGAAAGCTTTGCTTGTAGGACAGCATAGCTAAGTAGTAAGAGACACAACACTGTGCCCCCCCCAACCCAGGAAACCCTTGGATCTAAGAACCTGGGGATACTGAAAAAAAAAAAAAAAGAATGGGCATTGTGCTATTGAAATTCTGCCCTTGATCAAGCCTCTATCTATAAATCATAAAGGACCCTTTCCCAACTGTCCACCTAGGTAGAGCTGACTCTTCACTGGCTACCAAAACCATGTTCCCTACTTTGATACGTACCTCAGAACACTTTGGAGGAAGGGAGCTGGCCCTGCACCCTCTGGCTAATTATTCCAACCTCCCAGGGCTTCCAGACATAGCCACAATCCTTCTACTTTGGCTTGAACTACTCCCAAATCTCTTATAAAACCAAGGTCCCTGTTTTGGGATTCATGGAATCTTTGAGCCACAGTATCAGACTTACACGCCTCTGTTCTAGACTCAAAGACCTTAGTACATTCATAAGGCAATGGATACCTATGATATCCAGAGCTTGCCAGGTCTCAGCTGGCCCTGTGAGCATCGGTGTCCTGCATACTTCATTCCATGGTCCCGGGAATTACCTGGTTCCTACGCAGTATACAGGAGTAGGAGCATGGAACTCGAGTATAGCGGGATTCAGTTGTATTTACATCAGTGTGGAGGCAGAGATGTCCATGGTGGCTATAGGGGATGTGGCTGTAGTTGACCCTCCTCTCCTCAGCCATAGCCATTCCAAGAACCCACAGAGGGGACAACTGAATGTAGGAGGCATTTTGGCTAAGAGGAAACATGTGTGAGGTACACAAGACCCAGAGACAGTACAGGACCCAAGCTACCAGCAAGGCTCTAAGCATATCTGGAATAGAATAGTTTGCCAATATTCCCTGAAGATCTACCTTGCCTTTATATAGGTCACCATGGTTGAGCTATGAGACCCAGCAGGAGGCCTCTTGTGTCCCTCGTCTCAGTCTCCAGCCCAGTTTGTTGTTTAAGCCAGATTCTCTTCTTCCATGGGATTCGCTTATGCTGGCCCTGCAGGATGGTCATATTACAGAGCCCTGCCCTATTTCCCTTTTGTATCCTCTCACAGAACCAGCCCTGGGTGCAGGGGTACTGCCTATCCTGTACTCACCCCTGTGTTGCCTTCAGGAAAGTGGGGCTACCTTTCTTTTACTTATGATGAGGTTGGAGGAAATCAGTCAAGGAGTTTGGATAATGGCTATGACAGAGCATCCCTAGCTCTGCTCACAAGGCAGGCTTGGCTGAGACATGAATGGATTCACATCACCAGTGTTTGGTCTCTGCCTTTGCTCTTGAAAGCATAGCTGAGCCAAGAAAGCTAGCACACCAGTACAGGTATAGGCTAAGGACCTGAGCTGCCAGCCACAGCTAGGTATACCAGATGGATCTTTGGCACAAGCCCCTGTCAGATAACACTTTTCTTCCTGCTACCCATTCTGCCAGCACATCTCAAAAAGCACCCAGGATATCAAAGATATGCCAAGTTCCCTGCCCCAAGCCATGTCCCTGTTGGCTGCCTCTGTGTGCCAAGGAACCCAGAATAGGCTCAGGCAGGTCTAGAGAGTTCATGAAACATTGAGTTTCCTGGAGAGTCATCTCCAAGTGAGAAAAGGGGCTCCATCATTACCCAAGAAAACATCTGTACCTCAAGCCCAGCCTGTAGTATGTACCCCATTATCAGGTGAACACTTGGGACCTTATTCCCTTAAAGAGTGACCACTATCTGTCATCTCCTAACCCACCCAGGCCTCTGCCTCACTCTGACTAGCACCCTCCTCAGTCACATCATTATCTGTACCTGCACCAAGCTCTGACTTGGCGATGGATTCCCCTCAGTCCTCATCTCATAGCCAGTATTACCATTTTCTGCCAAGAACCTTACCATAGCCCCTTCATGTTGCTCCCAGTGCTTACCCAGTACCATCATGAGCGTCTGACTTCAGGTGCCCCTTTCCATTTACCCCAGTGATACTGAGAGACTGAGGTGGTATGTAGCTGCCTCCACCTCCTGCTGTTACCTGTCCCAGTATTTTATGTTCAGTGTGCTGGCAGCCTTGTTCATCTGTAGTCTATTTGATAGAGCTTTGCTTGCTCCAATCAACCACTGTGTGAGATACTCACACTGGTCCCTCCCACCTGGAGTCATCAGGGTCCTCAGGAAGGGTGGCTTCTCACTAGTCTGGCGCATATGGTTCTATCTAAGCTCTAGCATTCTAGGAATAGCTTGTCTGCCCATGGCTTTCATTGCAAAATACAATTAAACATCCCCAGGTTGGCTCTGCCAGCTGGCACAGGACATCTCAGTGAGGTGTGGCTTTGGATGCCAAGGGACTGGCTAGTGCCAGGAAACTGAGCTGTGTGCCCTCGGGATACTGTTCTGCCCACGCATCTGTTGGCAACACCTTTTGCCTCAGTGCTTTGAGAGGAGGAGACTGATGTCACACAAAGCCTGATTGAAGACACAAGCAGCTCAGCTGCTGCTTCAGCCAGAGCTTTGCTTCCCCTTGGGCAGCACAGATGGGCTACAGGGAAGGGTGGCCAGTCATCAGATCCTACAATAGCACCACAGGATCACTATCAGTAGTATTTAATCCCCACATGCCCACTGTAGTGGCCAGACATGGAAGACAAGACCTCTAAGACTAACCTGGGCTGGCCTGAGCAAAATGTCCCCAAAGATGCTTAAGATGTGACCCTCATCCCTTTTGCCAAGCTCATTAAGGCCACACAAATCTAAATATTTATTGAGCATCCATTGTATATCTAGCTGGGATCCAGGTCCTGTGACAGAGACAGCTGGATCCTAACACACATACAGCAAAGATAACAAGGGCAAAGTGACACCACGTCCTTCCTAGGTGGGACCTGCACATCTGTCAAACCAAGCCACCTAGAAGCCCATCCTAATGGTGGCTTTTTCCCAACTGAGGTGGCTTCTTTGTCCCAGACAGCCCATATTACTGTGGGACTATGTGAGGGCAGTGGAAGGTGGTGTGTATCAGGACAGAGCCTTTTTATCTCAGATTCTGATGTCACTGTCTGTAGTGGGAGGTGGAAAAGGGAGTCACCTCCCTAGACTAGACAGGAAACCTGCCCAGCACAAGAGGAGGTTTCCTCTGAGTTCAAGGGACTAGGACCCTCTGTTCCCATTCTGGTCCTTCTTGGCTAAGCTAAACCTGTTTTCCATTCCTCAGAACCCTGAACACTTTCTTCAAGTTCAAAGCTTGGAAAACAAATATCTTACCTGTCTCTTGCCCTTTCCTAATCTAAATCCTTGATTGGAGGACAGTTGGACAAGGGTTGGGGGATCATTTCACAGGCTGCTTTACAGCTGGATGCCTGCTAACTACTGAATGGGAAAGTGGGAGACGCTTAGGAGCCTATAATAAGAGACTGCCCCAGCATATAGGCACTCCTATAGGCAGATGGAAGCTAGAAGGAAGAAAAGATAGAGCCAACCTTGAAGAGTCAAGGGTACTGGAAGGGAGGATCAGAATGACCTGAAAGGCAGCGGGGCTGGGGTCCTACAGACCCAGATTCCATGCCCAGAAGTACCAATTATTAAAGAGGAAAAGGTGTAAGGTCCTCCACACATGTCACCAGAGAAGTAGCTTCAGGCCCAGAAATCTCAGCAGGGCTACTGTGGTCCTAACCGGATGTACCATCTTTCCTTACTTGAGTCCATGAGAAACTTACTAAATCATTTCAGAGATTCTATTTGTGGCTGAAAGTTTGGTCTCATCCCTAAGGGACTTCAGGGCAGGATCAAAGAGAAGAGTGGCCTTACCTCCAGGAAATGCATCGAAGCTATCCAGAAAGCTCCTCTTACAGACCCTCACAGCAATTGTATACTCCCTTTACAGAGAAGACCAGACCAGAAGAGAAAGATAATTTGCCACAGTCTATTAGAGCTTGCACTGAACTGTCTCCACACTGGTAGCCTTGGAAACCCCAGCCCTCTTAGTTTCTCCTTATGATGACATCATCTTCATCTATATATGATGAGACAGTCTCATAGCCTGGACATGGTGTCAGACATCACTCACAATGGCTCAAATCTGCAAGTCATCAATATGAAACTTTGAAAGAGATGGCTTTACTTCCCCCCTAAAAAACCCTAACAATGACAACAAAAAAATCCCACAAAACAAAGAACTTTTACTGAAGAAGTTCTCTTAGGAATGACTTCTGGTTATCAAATCAGTCAAATCAAGATGCTACAAAATGGTAGAAATGGTGCTGGCAGATTGTCATAGTTACTTTTCTATTCATTGGGGAGACACTGTGACCAAAGTGGCTTGTAAAGGAAGCATTTAATTGGGGGCTGGCTTACAGTTTCAGAGGGTGAGTCCATGACTGTCATGGTGGGAAGTATGACAGCAGACATGGTGTTACAGCAGTTACTGCAAGCTTGTATCTGATCAAGTCAGATAGACAGATAGACAGACAGAGACACTAACGGAGACTAAAGCTAACTGGGCCTGGCATGGGCTTTTGCAACCTCAAAGCCTACCCCTAGTGACACACTTTCTCCAACAAGACTACCCCTCCTCATATGTACCCAACAGTCCACCAGAGACCAAGCATTCAAACACACAAGTCATTATCATTAAAACCATTACAGAGATGTAAGGACTGATATAAAGATGGATGAATGGATAGATGATGGATGGATGGAGTATTAGTGGATGAATTAATGATAAATTATAGATAGATGAATGGACAAACTGGAGTTGTGAATGGATATGATAGATGGCAGGCAAATGAATGGATACACATGTGGACTGATGGATGGACTGATGTGTGGATGGATGGATAGATGGATGGATGGATGGATGGGCTGATACGTAGATGGATAGGATGATAGGTGGGTGGGTGGGTGGATGAATGAGTGGGTAGATGAAGGGATAAAAGTAGGTAAGTGGTAGATGGCTAGCTGGAAATAGAGGTGGGTAAGATGTGTAGATTAATGATGGATGGATAGTGAGGGATGCAGGTGAGATGGATGGATTGGTTGATGTTGGTCTAGGTGTTTGGATATGATTGAAGATGTGAGTGGATGGAAGAGGAATAGGGTGTATGAACAGGTAGGAAGCACACAGTAGAGCTGTGGCCAACTAGACAGAAAGTTAAATGGATGTTCTAAATGTACTTTCTTTACCAAAGCTCCGAGCACAGAGAATGGCTGCAAAGACACTCTCTACACATATTACAAATCTGTGATTTCATACTTTGACCCCCCAGGCCACATAGCAGTGTGGTTTCTTAATCCCCAAATAAGGTGGACAAAGCCCACTCTGGCCAGCCAGGGCTCAGGAAGCCTGGGAGGGGCAGGAGACCCAGCTCCCGGAGCTGAAGTCAGTTCCTCCTTTTCTAAACAATGGGCCTGGCTTGGTCTCGCCTCACCTCCACCCTGCTCCACCCAAGCTCCCTATCTGCTAGGGTGCTGAGGCCCCAGGAATGGGATGTAGGGAGCTGGGGGCAGGAGCAGGAAAGACCAGGGAAGCACATCTATCAGAGGCTTCCTTTTGAGGAGATGCCTCCCCTGGGGCTGAGCCTGCGGGAGCCGGCTGTTCCAGTGTTCCAGGCTGCCTTCTGGGGAGAAAGGAGAATGAGCGGGGATACTCTGCCTTCCCTGGGCCCTCAGCAAGGAGGAATCCGGGTTTCTTATTATTGTCTTGTCTTCAGAGTTCCTAACTGGAGACCCTTCTTCCTCTTCGGCTCCTCCCTTCCCTTCCCTCAGCCCCCTCCTCCATCATCCTCTGCCTCCCAGCTCACCGTGCCCAGCTGACCCTGGGGAGAAAGACAGAGACTCTGGCTTTAGTCCTTCCTGCTGGGTCCCAGCTCTTGGCCTTCTGTTGAAACTCAGGTTAAGGCTACAGCTTCTGCCACCCTGGGGGACGACAGAAGGAGAGCAAGGAAGAAGCCAGGTCTCCTCAGGAGCTGCTCACGAACTCAGAGATGACTGTGGCCTATGAACATGCAGTACAGCCCCACATACTGACCCCAGAGAAGGATTGCTGTGGAGTAAGGTGGAACAGAGGCAGGACTCTCTGGAGAAGAACATAAAAGAACAGATGTAAAGGAAGCCAAAAGGGTACTGCTGCCCTTCTGCTTTTATGCTGTCTCTAGCTCAGGCTGTTTAAAGGAACTTGGCCTATGGCTGCTTAAGACACATCTCTTCCTCATGCCTCCTCCATGGTCAAGAACTGTGGTGATTCTCACTATTTCACTGTAGCATGAGACATTTGCAACTGTGTGGTTTCATGTCACAGGCAGGGAACTGAAGCTGTTCCAGGCAGCTCTTTGTGCCTAGGCTGAGGGAGACCCAGCACTCCAGCCGTTGGGAGCAGAATCTGGCCACAGCATCATGGCTGTCCACTTGTCTGAAGGGTTCTGGAGAAACACATGGGAAGCTGTATAGAACTGGCCCTTCATGCCTTCATTCTGCTGCTGTCACATTGCAGGACACAGCTGTACAAGTCAGTACAAGTAGACTGTGCCCTGTCAGGCAGAGCCAGCATCTTCCTGGTCATTGTTGGATGAAGGGAATTTCACAGGAGCATGTACACAACAAGAGTCAGTGAAGCCTGATAGATGGAGATGTGGAAACTCAACATGTTCTTTTCATGTATGTCTCTTTCTCAAGCAGGCACACATGTACATGCACCCACACATGCACACATACGTGCATGCCCGTACATCCTAAATGGCCACACTGGGCTAAGACTCCAAGCTCTGTCCTTTCTCAGGGCTCCAGCAACCCAGAAACTTCCTTCTGTTGCCCTGCCCCAGGTTAGAGCCCCTCAGTGAATGTGCCAGGGTCCCTGAGCCCTCCCTTCTCAAAGGTCACTAGGTTCCTGACATCTCACAATAGGAATCCATACTGCATACAGCCTCCCTCACCTGTTAATCTCCTCTGATCCCTGGCAACCTTTGGGTAAGAGCTGCCATGAGGTCCTCAATTGCCCAGAAGTGGCCCAGGAAAGGTCAAAACAAGTCTTACTTCTGGGACTAATTTAATCCAGTGGCAAGATGCAGAACCAGACCAGTTGTGGAGAGCCATCCCTGGACAGGAGAATCTCATGTTGGTGTCCCTTCAGGCCTTCTCACAGCTGCAGGTCCAGTCCGTTGCTAGGATTAGTGCTCAGATTAGGCCATCAGCTTTCCAGAGCCTAGAGTAGGCCAGTCACCGGTGCTATAGAAACCTGGCTTGAGACTCCCTTTTAGGCAAGCCTGAGACACCTCGGCCTCTTTGGGGGAACAGTCAGAGATGTAGGCATGGAGAGAGCCTAGGCCTAAGCCACCATACCGGACTAGGTTCCCTTCTCAGACCTCTGTACCCTGGGAACTTTGCAGTCCGCCCTAAGCCAGGAAAGCTCTGCTGAAATAGAACCATGTTCCATAAGGTTGTCGGGTTATGGGCGGAAGGCCTCAGTTTCTTCTATGCAGAACTTGGAACAGGGCCTGTGAGCCCAGACACTGAAAGAAACAAAGACAGACAGGAAAGCCCATCTGTGTTTTGTATGGCTGCTTAGAGACACCTACCTCTCCTTGGAAGTGCTGGTTCTACCGTCCTGACAGAAGTGAAGCTCCCTGGACACATCTGGAAAGATAACTCCCACGATCAGAGACCACTGGCTTCTTCCACAACTTAGCTAGAAATGAGAGGAGCAGTCGATGCTATAGCCTGGTATCTGTCATCCTTTCCCCATGCCAAAGGCCTTGCCCACCTGGCACCCCAGGACACCCCACATGACACGCCCCTCTTGCCCTCTCAGGGTGTACCACCTCATACATCCCTCTAACGTTCACGTCCCAATCACATCACTTCCTGCCCTACATTCTGGAAGCAGGCTCCCCCTTCCCATTCCCAAGGTGATACTGCTGAATACAGTGTTAAGAAAAGGCTCTGAGCGTAAGCTTCTGAGCCAGCCCCAAGTCCTGGTATGTAGGAGGGGCACCCACTACTGTCCCTTGTTCCTGGCCCCACAACTTAGCAGATACATCAGTGACAAGGAAAGGGAAACTGGGGTGCTCTATGGAGTGCATAATCGACACTGAGCCACACTTTAGAGCCAGCCCCGTGCAGTAAGCCAGTAAGGCTGGTCCAAACCAAGTCACCACAATTCTGAGAAAAGAGAATTAGAGACAGCATGAGTTGGGGTCCACCCGATCTTTCTGTGCAAAGGAGGGAGGAGACTCCTACAGGGCTAGCTGGAAGTCGGGGCCCCAAAGGTCATCTACGCTGTTTTCCCTAACCCCCTTTCCCTGTGGGGCCCAGACCTGACATGACCCTGAGAGTCTTCCTCAGCACTGACCCATGGCTGGGAGAGGTCAGGGATTTCTGGGGCTCTGCTGCCAAGGATGGGGATGAGGAGCTCCTTCTGGCCTGTTCCTTGCCTCCCAAATGCTCTAGTCCTGGCAAGTCTAATCCTGGAGGCCCACCACCCTCCCCTGGGAGCCCATGGCCCAGCTCTGCCAGCTGGGGCAGAGCAGTTAAATTGACGCCTATTATGCAAGGAACGTTGCAAGCCCCGGGGCTGGAGCAGAGCAGGGTCATTTTTTTATTAAAAAGCAAAACCTAAACCAAGAAAACAAAGTGATTAAGTTTCTCCTCAGAGCAGCGGGCCCTGCAGAGTCGGGACAACCAACTCACCGTTACTTAGACAGACCCTCAGCACAGGAAAACAACTGAACTCTGGACACAAACAGGAAGCAGCTGTTTTTCTATAAATATGAGAGGAGGGCTGGGGTCTCCAGGACACCCACTGTCTAGAGGGTGGTGCTGGAGCCAAGAACTCAGGGGGCTGAGGGTTGTCCTAGACACTGAGGACATGTTTAGACAGCACCCTAAGGACCCTGGGTTTCCTAATTGGCCAGGTGAGGCCAGGAAGAGTGACTTCCAAAGGCATGCATGCACTCACATGTGTTCTCTCTTTCTCTCTCTCTCTTTTGGGTTCAGTTCCTCTGAGTAGATTACCACCAGTGGCTCTCTAATGGGGGCCAAAAAGAGGTGAGCATAAAGAGCAGTAGATAAAAGGTAGAGCCCCCTGTAATAGAGAAGGGAATGGTATGGAGCCTGGCTAGGTTCTGGGGCTCCCCCTCCTCAACAATCTCTCCTCTTGCCCACGGCCCCATTGTTGCATTGATTTGAGAGCAGGAGAAAATGGCTTCCTACTCTGCCCAGCTTCCGGGGGAAGTGGCTATCTCCATGGACCTTCTCTGATGCAGTGCTGAGGTTGAACCCTGGGAAACAGTCAAAGGAGGGAAGGAAGCTCAGGAGGAAAGTTGGAGGAGCAGGAATGGGTAACCAGCCCAGCAGAGAGGTCTCAACCAGCTTCTTTGAATGGGAGACAAATGCAATCCCAGGAGGGTATCCCTTCCATCCCTAAAGAGAAGGAAGTAGGCTAAGCCAAGCCAGGGTTCTGGGACCTGACTCTACATCAAAAGACAAGCATGCCTTACCACTTAATCCCAAAGCTGGAGAGGTGGAAACAGAGGATTCCTTAGGTTTAAAGGTCACCAACTTAGTCAAACCAGCTAGAGGCTCTGGCTCATAAAATAATCTGGGGAATACGCTAGACATTGGCCCCTGGCCACTGCCTGTGTGGGCAGAATGCACACACGTGCATGCTCTCCTAGCTTGAGAGAGTTCTTCCAGGAGTTAAGGGAAATGACCTTACAAATCATCTGGAGATGGCTCACTACCACAGAACCTACACTCAAACCCTTATAGCAGCTTTGTTCCTGGGTGTCCCTCAGCGGGTATGTGGGTAAACAGCTGGAGCAGGTCAGATGCCAAGGGTTGCTGCTCCATGCTAAAAAGAAGTTAGTTTTAAGTCATGAGACTAAGGCACATGGGAACAAGAAGCCAGGTTGGAAAGACTCTGCCATGCTGCACCATTCTACAGAGAGCAAAATGACCATAAGGTCAAAGAATCAGGACTTAAGGCAACGATGGGGATGGGTAGAGCCCAGGGGATGTTCAGGATGGTGGAAAATATTCTGTTTGATCTTGTAAGGGTAGGCATGCGACATTACACATTTGTTTCATCTATGAGAATGTATGATTCCAAGAATGACAGCAATGTAAGTGTGTGCTTTAGTTAATAGTGTGTGTTAACACTGTCGGACCAGTTGAAGCCAAAGCCCCACACCAGTGGAAGCTATTAATAACAGGGGAAGCTGGCTGCTGGGTTTTTCTTGTTGCCTCCAGGTTGACCTTGAATTTAAAACCCAGTAGACCTTGAACTTGAACTTCTGATGCTCCTGCTTCTACCTTGGAATAGCAGGTAGGCATTATTATGCCATGCTAGGCATTGAACCTGGGGCTTTTTGCATGCTGGGCAAGCATGCTACAACTGAACCATATCCCCAGCTCTCTGCACAGTTCTATAGACCTAGTGAA
Organism: Sigmodon hispidus; assembly: GCA_004025045.1. Taxonomy (NCBI): domain Eukaryota; kingdom Metazoa; phylum Chordata; class Mammalia; order Rodentia; family Cricetidae; genus Sigmodon; species Sigmodon hispidus. Next base: position 23,374 of record PVIH01012561.1, read on the forward strand.
GGTTTAATATTTTAATACTTATTTAATTTTTTTATGTCTGTGAGTGTTTTGTCTTCATGTATGTACACCACACGTGTGCCTGGTGCCTATGGAAGTCATAGAGAGGATCCCCTGGAACTAGAGTATTCTCCCCAGTTATGTAGGTTCCCCCAAAGAGCTACACCTATTGAATACTAAAAGAACATACTTCACCATTGAGATTTAATGTCCATCAAGGACATTCCTCAGCTAGCCATCAGCTAGCCAGTGTCTGGAAGTTACTTCTCAAAGTGGACCCTATATTCCAGAGGACTCCAGGCTAGCCCTTTGTTCCACCCCCAGCTACACCTGCCCTTGCTGGAGGGCCTTTGTGGGAGTGTCTCAGCCTCACTGTTATCACCACCATGGACCTGTCCTGCACTCCACACTTTGGTCCTAGCAATCCTCTGGCCCACGTTATCCAGCATGTTTTCCATTTCTTTCCATTATCTCCAGCTATGAATTTTTCTGCTGCAGAGGCACCACTGGACACTCTCCTTTTCTGAAGAGGTTCATCTCTATGTGTTCCAAGCTAGAAGTATTCTCTGCAGTCTACTCAGCACACCACGGCTGCCTCTTCTAAGGCTACTTGCTCGAATCCAGAAGCAATAGAGTTTGGGATTTCCTGGGCTTTTGACTCCTAATAAGCAAAATCTGCTTCACTGCTAATGACAAGTGGAGTGTGGCAAAGGAAGCCTAGGGCTCCTCCTCACTGTGACAGACCTGCCCCAAGTGTCTTCTCATGCAAAATGATGAGGAGCTTCCTAGAATATCATGCAATCACATGGATTAAATGTCAGTTTAGTGGCCCACAGTGGCTATGGGGCATTTCTGAGGAACAGCCCTGAGCAAGACATAGCAGTATTGAGAGGTTTATGCCCTCCCTGGCTTCTTGTCTGGCTCCTGGGCTTTTTACAGGGCAGAAGGCTGGAAGGAGTCACACCCAACCCAGACACTCCCTCCTTTCTCCTTATCTCAGCCAGAAGCACCTTTGCTCCAGGGCTGCCAATATTCCCTTTCCCTTTATCTAGAAGGATGGCTCCACAATGGATGAAGCCATGGAACTGTAGGAGGTCTCCAGTACCTCTCGGTACTCAGATCTAACTTGGATGGTGCATGCAGATGGGCCCCTTGGTGGAAAGCCACAAAAAGCCAAAAGGACAGTCAGTATGCTTGAGCATGTATAGGCCCTTTGTGTGTGTGTGTGTGGGGGGCCTGTCACTCTTCCTTCTGCCTGGGCCAAAGGCTCATCAGGGCTTCCTTGACTTTCTTATAGAAGAATAGGGAGCCTTAGAACCTTATCTCCTGGATAGCCTTCTTCCCTCTTTCCCAGGCTCCAGGCAGCATCTCCCATTCCTGAATTCAGAGGTGCTTGTTGAATAGGAGGAGGCATTTCCAACATGGAGAGTCCAAGCTTCCTCAAGCTTGAGTTCTCCTCTTAGAGCTCCAATCTACCCAGCTGGGATGTCAGGAGCATTTTCCAGCAAGTATGGAGCACTCACAGAACATGAATACTTGAGGGATTGTGACATATGAGTCAGCAGGAGGAACTTGGCAATAGAAGCTAGTCACCTCTGTGTCCACAGTAAGGAAATTGCTGGAACCCTGAAACATGTGAATAGACCCTGGCCACTAAAGCCCTTGGGCCTTCCCTGAGACACCAGAGGATCCTGAGACAGCGTTGTGGTGACAGAAGAATCTATACCAACCCTAGAACTTACCCAGGAGCTATCTTATGGAGTTATTACCTCAGAGTATTCAGTAGAATGCATTCCCAGCCAGAAAAGGCAGTAAAGTGACCTGCTCCTACCCTATCTCAACCTCCAGAGCCTATCAATGGGGAAGAAAAGAGTTATGTCAGGAGCCAAGGCTCAGGACAGTCTAGATGAGAGAGGTTCCCAAACATCTCTGGCCTTGAACTTAAGAGGCAAAAGAAGTTGAGTGCCATTGCAGGCATAAAAGGGTTCAGGCCCAGAGGCCTTATTATTCTCCACAGCCCATAATTATTTAATCAGCTCATTAAAGTCTTTATTAGCTATCACTGCCCAACCTCCAGATGGTGAATTTGCAGGGACAGGTCCCCTGCAGAGTTCCTGTTCTTTTTGGCTCTTCTATGGTGTCCAGCACAGTGCCTGACCTGGGCCTAAGCAGGAACTAGGAAGGGTCTGACTGGCTTTCCTTACATGGTCCAGTCCACAAATAGGGAGGATGAGCTATACTTTGAGAATGCTGTAACAGATAAAAGAGCAGCAGCTATCATCAAGTGGCCATCGGTCCCTGGAAACTTCTAGGGGAAGATGGCTTCTAGACAGGAAGGCTGGAGAGTCAGTGGCTCCTTTGCCTAAAATAAAGGACAAAAGAGGAGTGACGTGAACAAGCAAATCACTCCAGATGGGGCAGTAGCAGCAGACCAAAGGAAAGCTTAATGTCATCCAAATCTAGCTTTATGAACAAGTGGATTTAGTTGGGGTTACTTACAGGAACATGAGTGAGGGCTGAACAAATAGCTACATCACCAAAACTTCACCACCTCGCTTTGGATCTAATACTCCCCAAGATCATGTCAGTGGGATTTCATACAGCTAAGGAGTGGGGAACAGGAGAGAGTGGCTGGAATCTCATGGGGCCATGATGACTGGCCTTCTCCCTTTGATGAAGGCTCAACTGTAATGGTCTCATGAGTATAAATGATGGCAGGTGGTAGAGTCATGTCCAGATGACAATATTCTACTACAGTATCCTGGCTCTGGCAATTGGAGAAAGAAACTCTTATGAGGAGCTATAGAAAAAGTGCCGCCATTTGCACTCCAAAGACATTAGCTCAACTATGTTCATAGCAGCATTATTCGTAATAGCAAGAACCTGGAAGCAACCTAGATGTCCCTCAACTGAAGAATGGATTAACAAACTGTGGTACATCTACACAATGGAGTACTACTCAGCAGTAAGAAAAAATGATATCCCAAAATTTGCAGGCAAATGGATGGATTTGGAGAATATCCTCCTGAGCGAGGTATCTCAAACCCAGAAAGATAAGCAAGGGATGTACTCACTTATTAGTGGACTCTAAACAAAAAAGCAAAAAGCAAAGCATGTCCAAGCTGCAAACCACAACCCCTGAACAGCTTTGGATCTGAAACACCTGGGACTGACACCTTGGATCTCACTTCCTCCAGAGGAACACCTGACTCAGTCTTGATGTTGGGGTGAGGAAACTGGATCTGCCAGGAGTGGATGCTGAAGTGAGCAATATTGAGACCTTGGGACCTCCTGCCCATGCTGGGGAGGAGATGGGGAGATGTGGAGAAGAGAGAGTGACTGGAGGGGATGGAGGGGGAAGAGATCTTGAATAAGGATATACACGGATAGAAAATGTGACTTTATTCATAATAAAAAAAAGAAAGAGAAAAAAAGTGCCGCAAGGGAATGATAAAGACAAATTTAAAGTAAGAAAAAGCAAAGATTAAAACTTGTACTTTTCACATAATGAATTAGCTAGAAATTTACTAAGAGAACTTTAGCTAGAAACGTGACTAGGGTGAGTGGTCCTGAGGAATACTACTCTGAGAATTTTCTGGCAGGTGAAATAAGCAGGTTTGGGGACCTGAAATCAAAGCCAACTCCATAAAACAGGAGATCCACACTCAGACGTCTCCAGGATGTAGGTCTGAGGAAGTCAGAAAAAGGAGACATACAGGACTAGGCACACATCTTTTAGGGAAAGGGGAGCCAAAAATGAAGCAAGATAAACAAGTGTTCTAGTTTCATTGAGGTTGTGATAAAAACACTTGCATCAAAAGCTGCTTAGGGAAAAGGGTTTATTTAGCTTAGGCTTCGGGGTCATAGTCTATCATTGATGGAAATCAGGGCAGCAGCTCAAGGCAGGTGTCATGGATGAATGCCATTAGCTGGCTTGTTTACAGGCTTGTGCTCAGTTAACTTTCTTATATAGCCCAGGATCACCTGCCTGGGGGATGGTGCCACCCACAGTTGCTGGGCCATCCCCCATCTATGAGCAACTAAGCCAATCCTCCAAAGACACACCCACAGGTGTGTCAATCTGATCTGGACAACCACTCTATTGGGATTCCCTCCTCCGGTAATTCTAGGCTATGTCAAGTTGGCAGCTAAGCAGGAAAACAGGCAAACAGGTCAGAGCAAGGCACAGCATCAGCTGATGGAAGCAAGTTCAAGGCTCTGACCACCATGATTCTGTTGTTGTCTGACTGCCATGATTCCTGGTGAGGTATCTATGATCTCCTGACTCACCCTTCTGTTAGGCACCTTGTCTTTTCTTCTTTTGTCTTTTCAATTTTATCAATGTGACTTCGGTGAGTTTAGGCACAATTTTCTTCCAGCTGATCCTATTTTAGTTTTTATCAGCTACTTGAAACGGTAAGTGTAGGCTTTTAAACTAATCTGGGAAGTTTCTAGCTATAGTTCTGTGGCTCTAGTTATGGAGTTATATAGTTCCATAGACCTATGACATACCCCACCTCTTGCTCTTTTCTTGAAACTTAAGTTTGTTAACCAAGGATTAAAACCTCTGACACCATCCATTTGTCCTTCAGTCTCCATATTACTATTTTTAAATATTTATTTTATGTGTATGAGATTTTTTTTGCCTGCATGTATGTATATGCACCACATATATGCCTGGTGCCCAGAGAGGTCAGAAGATGGCATTGGATGCCTTGAAGCCGATGGTTGTGAGCCTCCGTGTGAAGGTTAGAAACCAAACCCAGGTCTTCTTCGAGAGCAGCCAGTGTTCTTAGCCGTGGGGACTCTCCAGTCCTCGTATTATTCTTTTTTTTTTTTAAACTTTATTTATTTATTTATTTATTTATTTATTTATTTATTTATTTGCCTTGGTGTTTGCCTGGAACTGGAACTATAGACAGTTGTTAGCTGCCACGTGGGTGCTGGGAATCGAACCCAGGTCCTGTGGAAGAGCAGACGGTGCTCTTAACCACTGAGCCACCTCTCCAGCCCCCCTCGTATTATTCTTTGTTGCCCTTTTTCTCATATTCACATAGGATGTTTTGTCTTGCTATATATATATCTTCACATTCATAAGTTTCTCTCTGCCTGTAGCTAACTCCCTCCAGTAATATTTCTTCCTTTCTTTTTTTTTTTCTACATTTCAGAAACTGTACTTTTCAGTCCCAAGCATCTACTTAGACACTTTGAATAATTTTTGCCTGATGAGACACCTAACCTTCCTGTTCAGTCACCATCCAGCTTTCTTTAGAACCCCATAGAGACATTGCACTCTGTCTGTTCCCCCTCATGTCAGGGCTAGCCTCACAGTTGTCTTTTTCTCTGATAATAAGACACAAGTACGTGTGCTATGTGATTTGACATGGTACCCTGCATTGTGAATATTACCTGTGGAGAGTGCTGCACTTCTCTGGAAAATACTGAGTCATCTGCATGTCTCACTATATGCATGACAGGTGACTGACATGACCAACACTGACTGTGAATTGTCTCCCTTCAGCTTTCAGCTCTCCTCAGCCTGGCCCCAGTGGAGTTGATGCCTTGTAGGTTAAATGTGAAGTACTCCCCAAGGGTTTGTGGGTTTGAATGCTTGGTCTCCAGCAGTGGTACTGCTTCAGGGTAGTATGAGTCTTTAGGAGGTTAGGTCTAGATGGAGGAAATGGGTCACTTTGGTGTAAGACTTTCAGTTTATAGTCCAGCTCTGTTTCCAATCTCCTTTCTGCTTCCTGCCCCACCCAGATGTGAGCAAGCTTCCACCAGCACTGCTATGAATTGCTCTTGCTACTATGGCTGCCTCACCACGATTGACTATATTCCCATAAACTGTTAGCCAAAATTAACCTTTCTTCTCCCAGGTTGCTTCTTGTCAGGCATTTGGTGACTCCAATGACAGAAGTGACTAGGACACTTCCTTCTGACTGCTCTCGAGGATCCCTTTCTCATTTTTTAATAACTTGGAGGAGCCTCCTTCAATCAGAGTGCCAGCTGACTTGCTGCTGTTCAGATTTTGGTAACAACACTGCACTCTTACTCTCCTTTCAGGATCCACCTGCTTTTGCTCATTATCTGGAGAACACAGGTCATTTTTTGTTTGCTGCAGCTCAGGGTTTATAGTTTCTCTCTGCAGGAGTGATGCTGGGTTAGGATTTTGATAGTTCATGCAGGATAAGGAAGCCAGATAATTTCAGGATGCGTGGGAGTTGAGCAGCCTCAAGTACAGCTGAGCTGGCAAGTCTGGTAAAGATAACCATTATATTTGGCTGTAAGAAACCGAGGATTGCTTGGAGAGACAGCTCAGAGGTTAAGAACACTGGCTGCTCTTTCAGAGGACCCTGGTTTGATTCCCATAACCCCGTGACAGCTCATAGCTTTCGGTAACTCCAGTTACAGGGGACCTGATGCCCTGTCTGGTCTCTATGGGAACCAGGTACACATGTGGCACACAGATATATATATACAGCCCGACACTCTTATATATAAGATATTATAATTAATTTTTTTTTAAAACTTTATTTATTTATTTGCTTTGGTGTTTGCCTGGAACTGGAACTACAGACAGTTGTAAGCTGCCATGTGGGTGCTGGGAAACGAACCCGGGTCCTCTGGAAGAGCAGACGGTGCTCTTAACCGCTGAGCCACCTCTCCAGCCCCTATAATTAATTTTTAAAAGAAGCTGTAGAGTTCATTGATGAGCATGGTAAGTGGTGAGATGGGATACCAAGCAGCTTCAGTGAAGAAGTGATGGAGTGTAAAGAGACTTGTGGGATGTGTGTCTCGATACAAGGAACTCAGGTTGTAATGGTTTGAATAAAAAATGCCCCCCCATAGTGTAAGGCATTTAAATACTTAGCCCCCAGTTGGTGGCACTGTTTGAAGAGGCTTAGGTGGTGTAGTCTTGCTGAAGGAAATTAGAGATTACAAGGCTAGTGCTACTTCCATTTTGATCTTTGCTTCCTGCTTACGGTTGAGGATGCGATCTCTCAGCACTCAGCTTCCTTCTGTGGCCATCGCTGCTTGCTACCATGCTTCCCTCCATAGAAGATTCTTACCCGCTAGAACTAGGATCACAGGGTTTTATCACAGCATCAGAAAAAGTAACTAAGACGTGGGTGGTGGATAGTGGCTACCAGGGGACTCAGGGTCAAAGGCCTCCTATTAGGTTAAGTGAAATTATTTTATTATTATTGTTGTTATTGTTATTATTATTTTGTTTTGGTATTTTTCAAGATAGAGTTTCTCTTTGTAGCCCTGGTGGTCCTGGAGCTTCCTCTGTAGATCAGGCTGGCCTTGAACTCACAGAGCTGCGTGCCTCTGCCCCTTGAGTGCTGGGATTACAGGTGTGTGCCACCATGGCCTGGTAAGCCCTAGTCTCTTAAACATATATTATAACTGGGAATACTGGGAATGCACTTTGGGTTTTATTAAGTATGTTTCTGGGACATCTCAGTATTGTACAGTTAGTCTTCCTTTGACTTATTTACATGATTATATTAAATGGATTTTTCAGTGATGAGTCATCCTTGCCTTCCTGGAAGCTGAGGCTACTTGGTCATATCATATTATTACTTTAACTAAACATAGTGCCAGATTCAATTTGCTAATTCCTTGATGGGCAATTTTTGTATCTTTCTTAACATGTGACTTTAAACTGTGTATTTCTTTTGTGTGTGTGTGTGTGTGTGTGCGCGCGCGCGCATGTGCGCATGCATGCGCACACACACTACTGTGATTGGGTTTGGTATCAGGGTTTTATGCTAACCATCTTCTGTGCTTTGTATGGCCTAGCGATGAGTTTAAAAACCTTCCCATAAACTGTCATACTTTCCTTGGGAGATTTTGTAACGTCCGTGTAGAAGCCTGGTTGTTGATGTGTTCAGATTGTCTAGGTCCTCCAGAAAAATCTAGGTATTTATCTTCCATTTTATTTAATTAGTAAATATATCTCAACCCCTATGCTTGGGCAGACTATAGAAGGGGCTATAGTGTAACCAGAATGAGCATGTATACTTACTATGGGAAGATATACTTGGTAAATCGCAGTGTCTGCCCTCTCCTTATGCACTTTGCACTAAGACTATCACAGATGAGAACCCAGGTAGATGCTTGTGGGTGAACAGTTGACACATTCATTCATTTTTCTATCCTTCTCATTCGTTTTTCTTCTTATGCCTTCTCATTCATCTTTCTATCTGTCTATCCTTCTATACATTCATATCTTCATGCATCTATCTATTCACTTTTCCAAACCTGCCAACTCATGCACACCTTCGTGAACTTATCTATCCATCCTTCCAACCATTCACACATTCACATATCTATCCAGTCTTCAACCTATCCTCTATCCACCTATCTAAAAACCTACACATCTCTTTATCTACTCATCCATCAATTTACCAATCTATCTGCACAATCATGTATCTATTCATCCCACCCTTCTATCTGCAAGTCATACACATATTCATGCAAATATCTATCCATCCATCATCCATCCATCTATCCACCTATCTTTTGTATATCTACCATCATCCATCCATATATCCATACATGTGTTTTTGTTTATCCAGCAATAACTCTATTCTTGCATCTTCCCATCTATCAACCCATACGCATGTTTATTCATGTGTCCATTTATCTATCTTTCTATACATTATTACTCACATACTCATCCACACACTCATACACTCATATACCTTCCTTCCCATTCATACAGCCCACACGGAATTCCTGCTTTCCTTATGTGTATTCTACGTATTGAAGGTTCAGTGCTGAAAGGTACAAGCCAAGTGTTAGAAGATCAAATTGAGATTCAAATGGTCCTAGCAAGAAAATGTCATTGAATATGTCTGTGTGAAAGTCAGGGACCCAATGTACAGATCTGAGTGCCCAGTTCCAGAAGAAGGAGCCCTCCAGGTCCAACAGGAGAACCAGGGAGCTTCTACTTGGGGAGGGTTTGAAGAGCACCTTGGAAGAGGGCATGATAAGACTTTGTAAAGTGTTAGGTTGGCTATCTCCTCAGCCTGGCTGTCCGTCAGGCTTATAAAGATGTATTGTGTCCTATTCACTATAATTATCCTGAGGACCAGAATTAAATTCTGACACGAATGGAATTCTGTCCACCCTCATGGTTCTAGGGGGCCCTCTGAGGTCTGATAGGAATGCTGACTAACAAGAAAAGAAAAAAGAAAGAAAGGAAGGAAGGAAGGAAGGAAGGAAGGTGGGTCCCTCATCTGGGAAGCAGTGAGTTCTCAGTCCCAGCTGTCACAGAGAACCTCCCTACCAGGCTCTGAACTCAGGGAAACAGGGAGGCTCCCCTAGCCTTAGCCCACCCCCACCATCTGTGCACTGGGATGCCTTCTATCACCTCAGTGTGTGTCAGAAAGAAGTTTCTGGAGCTATGTCAAGGACCTGTCTGGGGGTGTCATGGGCACAGAAAGATGGGGAGGGTGGGCATCTTTTCCTCTTCCCTCCTTCTCATCTTTCACGACTAGCTCTGTAGAGAACCCATTTACCTTATCAGAAAGTCCGGCAAGCGGCTGGCTAACTAAATAGCTAGAATTCCTGCTCCAAGGCACATCTGGTCCTGATAGAGGGGAGGCCAAGGATGACAGGGAGGGGAGGCAGAAGTAGAGAGGTACTGGCCAGACCTTCCCAAAGCAATGCTCCAGGATAGTAAAGGGAGCCGGCCAGCCTGGCCAAGGGCAGCCCTCAATGGCCTCTAGGGCAGTAGTCTCTGCTTGACCCTCAACACCACCAGCAGATGAGCCCAGGCCTGCCCTCTGTGGGGCTAGGAGGGGGAAGAAGAACACCCCACCCTAGTTTGTGCAGTGGTGTTGGTCCATACTGCGCTCCTCCTAGCTGGAGCACCGCCCTGCTCCCCACTCCATCCTGACCCTCCTGTTGCAATCATCGCCACCCACAAACCTTCCCTAGCTCCAGCACACCTCACACCTCACACAGCATCTTTCCTAAACTTATATCTGGGTGCCTTAGTCTCTTCCTAAAGGCTTTTTGTTACCACCCAGAGCCCTTGGCAGGTTGAGCTGAGGTTCAGAGCCAGGACTCAACCCTGAGTCTCTTTGAGCTTCTGGTTGTTCCTTCTAAAAAGAGACTCTTCCACCCCTCCATGTCCAGGACTTTCTGCTCTGCCCTCTTCAGATGTTAGGGAGGAAGATTTTACATTCCATCTTTCTGGCCCCTCTGGCAAATGGAACTTGTCTCAGGACTCCCTTGACTTAGGAACAAAACCAAAAACACAAAAACAAAACAAAACAAACCTTTTTCGGTGATCCAGACACAGAATGAAAACAGGTGAAGATTGGGATTCCCTGGAAGGAGGGAGAGGGCAAAGGGGCTGGAGACTGCACGAGGCTCAGACAAAAAGATTGCTTGAGTTTCCTGTCTCCCTAAAGACCAAGGTCAAGCAGGGACCCCGTCCCTCCTTCTGTGTGGCGGTGCCCAAGCCATCAGTCCCAACCAGCTCCCCAAGGGTGGCTCATACTTTAACAACAGCATCCAGGAAACACCTGGCTGTGCATCTGTTGACCCATTGACCAAGGCCACAATGACAGAGGGCATCCCTACCTCATGGGCTCCAGAGCATCATGGACTTCAGGAGATTGCAGGAAGGAGGCCAGTGGACAGGTGGGACCCATTGGTGTAGGCAGCAGTCTCGTGAAATGGAGGTAGGCACTTGGTACTTCAGGGCAGACCTGGTGAACACCCAGACAGTGTTTCCTCCATCTTCTTCCTCTGTCCAGGATGGATCCAATCTGACTGAGTCCTAATACTGCTAGCCTCCAGATTCATCCTTCCATTGCCCCAGGGGAGACAGAGCCTCCTCCGGCTCCTTCACTTTCCTCACCACTTTACCAGGCCTGCAATCCCTTCCTGGGGGCTCCCAGTGCCCAGGATGAGGGCACAGCCAGAGCAGAGGCCAGTGGGGGTGCTTAGCAGCCAGTGTAAACAGATCAGTTCAGTCTGCCTGGGGGTAGGGTGGGGGCAGGGAGGGAGTTGTCTTGGGCTTTGTTATGTTCTGAAAAAAAAAAAAAAAGGCAAAAAATTTGGGTCACAAACCACAAACTGTTTTGCTTTCGGCATAACTGGCATAAACAGGCATTTTCTTCTTGGTTTCTGGCCGGCAGAGGCCTGGGTTGGCTGGGGCTGGGAGCTGGAGAGGCTGCAGGCTGCGCTAATGAGGCCTGAGGCCTCGGCCCAACAGCCAGAAGGGGGCTGGGCATGGGCAGGGCTCAGCAAAGCAGGTAGAGAGGCCAGGCTTGGGGGTTACTATCAGCATGACACAACCCCCAAGCCCAGCTTGCCTTTGCCTGGGCGAGAGGTCCTGCTGAGAGCCAGGCCTCAGTGACTGGGGCACCTGAGGACCAGGGCAGGTGGAAATAAGTGCTTAAAGATGGATCTGATGACTTGGTCCAGGGAATTGGTCCAAGACTAAGAGGCCACCGTAGAGTAGGACTTACCCCTGAAGAAGATGGACATGAGGAAGTCTGGATCTCTGTAGTGGATGCACTGGGGTCCCCAGAGGAACCATCTTTCTGGCCAGCTCTGCAGTAAGGCTACAGAGAACTCCAGACAACCTCTGGGAGAATCTGACAGTAGACATCATGCACTGTGGTCACAACTTCTCTGGGGGATGTGTAAGGACCAGACCACTATCTAAAGAAGACAAACATTGGGGAGGGGGAGCATTTCAAAACAGAACTGCCCAGGAAGGCATTCCAAAACCTCCAGGGTGATGACAGATACCAAAGGGTCTTGGAGAGAAGTCAATCTTACAGGACTGGGTGTGTGTGTGTTTGGGGGGGTAACTGAATGAGAGGACCCAGGGGATGAAGGAAGGGTGTGGCATAACATGGGGAAGAGGTCCTAGGTTGAAGCCTACTTGGGCTCTGGGTTTCACTCAACAGTCTATGTGAGCCACAGAGGATTCTAGATGGAGAATGGCAAGATCTGGGCCTGTCATTCTGGTTTCATGGGGAATATGTCAGAGAAAGTTGAAAGTCTGTCTTGTGATTTGTGGGCATGGAGAGATTAGGTAGAAGGCCTTTAGGATGTCCTGGGAACAAACAGGCACAGGAGGTACCACTTTGAAGCCTGTTCTTTTCATTTCTAAAGCCTTTGTGGGTCACATGCATATGAAGTGTCATTGTGTACAGGGTCCCCGGGGGGTGCTCAGATTAGGCCTTGTGGAGGATGGCCCAGTCAAGAAAAATCTACCTGGGGCAGGTTTCTACCAAGGGGCATGGAAACCTTTGTAAAGACTCAGAGGTCCCCAGATGTCAGGTACCTTAGATGGGACAGTTGTTAAAGGTAGTAGTGGCTGAACTGGATGTGTCAGGGTGGCTTCAGGTCACCATAAGTTGGTTGGCTTATCTAGAAGCTGCTGGCATGCTTCAAAGAGAAGTATAATGGTGTCTGGTCTTTTTACTATAGTTAGCTTGGTGCTACAAGGTGGCAAGTGGAGCAGGTGGGGCAATGGAGGTGTGGCCAGGCATGGCTCAGACCACTGAATAGAAGCTCCTCTTGAAGTTACTTGCTGTGGAACCTTCCATATATAGAACTGGCCTGTTAGAGAGTGAAGGCACTCCAGTGCAATTCCTTTCCTAAACAACCCCAAACTTGGGAGCTTCTACAACAGGAACACATTCTCTTAGGGACCAGGAGCCTAGCACCAATTATCAAGGTGTGCCAAGGCCACACTTCTTCCCAAGAATCCAGATGGTGGTCCTTCCTGCCTCGTTCAACTTCCAAGGCCCTCAGGCATCTCCCAGCTTGTGACTACATCACTTCTGTCAGTCCTTGACTCTGTCTTTGTATGGCTTTATTTCTTCTGTAACATTTTCTGTCTCATGTCTTCTGAGGACACATGCCATTTGAGTCAAGCCTATCTTAAATTAAAATAATGTCAAAGCAAAAAGTTCTCATATATTTTTGAGACCCTTCCTTTCTCTAAATAAGGTCACATTCATAGGTTTCAGGGTCTAGAGGTAAGTATGTCTTTCTGCAGGACACCATTCACCCCACCGAAGAGATGTCTCTAAGTGTCTATTGAGTGAATAGTAATGGCCTATATGGCCCACATAACTGACCCTGTTCCAACTCTAGATCTCATCTCTTATATCCGAATCTCCTGCTGCTGCAACCCTACCCCATCCCAAGTGATGCTCTGATACTCCAGGTCCAGTTATGTGCATCTCTCCCCTTACATGCTCTTCTTTATACTTGACACGCTCTGTGTAAATGTCAGCACTTCACTACACTCACCTAACTCCTGCAGAAGAATCCTGAACATTATAGGTGCCCACCCACATGTGTGGATGCCATAAGTGACAAATGGATGAATGGTTTGTGGGTAATGGATAGATGGATGGTTGGTGAGTGAGCAGATAGGCAGATGGCTAGATAAACAGGTGACTTAATAAGTTAAGGAGTCAGTCAGTGGATAGATGGATGAATTATGGTGGGTGGGTGGGTGGATGGATGGTTGAAAAAGTAGGCAGAGGGGTAGACAGATTGATGGATGAGTGGGCAAGTGGATGAATAAATGGGTGGGTGGATAAGTGGATATATGTGCATGGATAAACTGGTAGACAGGTAGGTAGATGAATGGGTGAATAGATGGAAGAATGGATTAGCACATGGGTGAATAGAGTGATGGGTGGGTGGGTGGATATATGTATAGATGGATGAGAGGTTAGGTGGATGAACAAGTGAGTTGGTATTGTGAAATGTGTGAATGGGTAGATGGGTAAGTGATGGATGGATAAATAGGTGGGTGAGTAGACAAGTAGATGAGTTGGTAGATGGGTGGCTGCATGAATGAGTAGATGGACAGATGGGCAAGTAGCGAAGAGTGGAAAAATAGCTGGCTAGATGAGTGTGTGGATGGGTGGATGGATGATATAATGGATGTATAGATGTTATGAATGGGTGTGTGCATCAGTGGATGGGAGGTAGATGAGGGAATGGGTGCATGGGTGGTGGTGGGTAAATGGACAAGGATAGGTGGGTGGATGCATGGATATAAGTAGGTTAGCAGGTGGGTAGGTAGGAAGATGGATGGTGGATGGACAGGTGGGATTGGTGAATGAGAGACAGATGGGTGGGTGGATAACTGCGTCAGTGGGTGAATCAGTATATGGAAGGATGGGCAGCTGGATAGATCAACTGATAGATGAGTAAGGGGCTAGCTAGATGGATGAATGGTTATATGTATGTGTAGACAGATGGGTGAATGTTTGGGTAGATAAGTGGATATGTGTATGGAATATATACGTGATGATTGGTTGGAGGATGGGTGAGAGAATGAATGATTGGGAGTTAGAAAGTTGGACAGACAGAGAGACAGACAGATAACTAGACAGACAAATAACTGGATCTGTGGAGGGAAGAACTTCTCTGACAGAATTTGCCAAGCAGGGAAAGGAGAGAAAAGCAAGCCCGAGACTGTCCTGGAGCACCCTGGGTGGGAGCAAGGCAGCCCTGAGGAGGTTTCTGAGAGGTGTGGAATAATCCAAAAGGCCTGGGCAAAATGGTCGATTATCCAGGACTTACAGAAGTCAGTAAATATCATGCAGGTACTAGGGAAGGCAGATGTCCACTGCTGAGAGAGTGGAGACCAACTTCAGTGGAGTAAGAAGCCACCCTGGGCGCTCTAGGGGTGCAGCAAGGAACAAATGGAGACAGCAGGAGCTGCCAAGAACCTTAGATTTGGGGGATCTTGGCTAGCAAGTCAGAAAGGGACCAGTCTTAGAAAGGGGATGAGAGTCTGGACACTCTAATGCCGGCTCCATAGGGGTCTAGGCCACTGTAGAATGGACAGAGAGCCAATGGGACCATGATGGGATTTCAGGAACTGATGGGTGAGACCACACTGCACTGTTCTCCAGGGAGTGGGCAGCTCTGGCTCTTCCTCCAGCCACCACAGACACTGAAGTCTTTCAGAAGACTCACTGACTGGGAAGGTGGTCTGCACATAGTGTGGAGTTGAGATCTAGCTAGGCCCCATCCTAACCTCGACTCTATCAAGCCAGGCTGTCTCAGGAGCCTGGCCCTCTTTATTTCCACCTTGCTGCTGTCCTGTTTTGCTTTTCAAGGCTGAACTTGCTTCTTCCAAGCAGCCCCCCACACCCTGGGTTTGGAAGCAGCCCTTGGATATGTATGCTGCCCTGGAGATATCACTGCAGACCTCCAGAGGTCACACCCCACAGCATGGCCAGCAAAGAGACCTTGGAGAGCAAACAAAAAACCAAAAGCTAATGCTAACTGGTACGCTGTCTTATACCTGTAATTTCAGTGTTTGAGTGGCTGAGGCAGGGGAGTTGAGATTGCTATAAGTTCCAGCCAGCATGGACATCCATATACAGTTCCAAGCTTGCCTGGGGTAGAATGTGAGATTCCAATTCCAAAAAATAGCCAAACCCAATAAAAAGATGCTGATGTGAAGCAATGACTGGGAAAAGAAAGGGCAGGGTCTCAGGCACAGGGCCTCACCAGCTGCCCCAGCTTGGGCTCCTCTCACATGGGGGATGGGCAGATACGTCAGGGAGGGGGCAATGGAAGAATGAACAAGCAGAAAGAAGCTATCCAATCCAGGCTTCAAGCATCTAGGGGCTGGCCTCACTTTTCTCTCAGGGTAAGGGACCCAGACCATCGCCACTGGACAGGTAGATCTAGTGAATACTGGGGACTTGCTCCAGCATAGCCTTCAGAGAAGGAACAGTGGAGGTGACTGTATGTACATCTCAGGTGTTTGTCACCCTGAGTCCTCATGTCTAATACTAACTAGGATTCCTAAGGTATTCCGGTCCTCACCCCCCCACCTCCCTACCCCCAAAGCTAAGGGAATATTCCGCAGGATGAATATTTGTGGCATATGACTCATTGAAAAAGCATCATGGGGTCCCTGTAGCCCCACAGCACCCCATCTTTGAAGATTTGGGATCTAAAGTTGTCCCCAACCCTCTAGGTTCCTCAGAGAGTGCTTCATTGAGCACTTGTGGAAGACCCAGCAGGATGCATACTTCAGAGGCCCTCCTCTTCATCTGCTGCTCCCACACATCAGGCACCCCTTCTCCCTTCCTTCCCACCCAACTTCCCCTCCTTCTGACCCCCAAATATAATAACAAAGAACTCAGAAAATAGTATTTTAAATGCTTTATTAGGCTTGCAAGCGATAACAAGTTAAAAACAAAACCCAAGCTTTGGATTTTGCCAGAAATAGCATGTTAAAGGGACTGAGTTGGGGCAAACACCTTGGCCCACTGCTAGATGACACAGAACAGTGGCACAGATGACATATGGCATTCGACGCGTGGGGTGTCTTCAAATGATGACAAATGGAGGGACCCAAGAGGGGATCCCATCGGAAGACAATAGGGAAGAGATAAGATGGAGGGCCACACTAGGCATGGGAGGTCAGGTTGGTGCCTGCATCAGGTGATCTACTACTGGGGAGAACTGCAATCTGGGGACACAGAGGATGGTCGGCAAATGCCCCTGGAAGCACCCATCCCAGCGAGGCAAATTAACACTAGGGGGATGGGTGTCCAGCCGAATGGGCAGGTAATTTAGGGTGCCTCGAGTTCTTTTGAGTATCAATCCAATTCACTTTCTCCAATTACAATAATTTACTCTTTTAAGTTCTGGCCAATGTTCCGAATGGCCCATTCTTCAGGCACTTGCCGAGGAACCCTCTGTGCCTTGCTTGACTGACACACACCGCCCCCAGGGTGGTGTCAGTCCTGTCACCTGGGCCCAGAAACCTCAGGCCTCTAGACTGCTAGTGGACTGTTGGGCAGGGGGACTGCACTGGAAGCAGAAAGTGGGGGTGAGGTAAACCTCCAGCCGCCCTGGTCCCTGCCGCAGTCCTAGGTGCCGTGGGGGTGGCTGTTACGGCTCACCAGACCCTCGGACCTCGGGGTCCAGGCAACCCCTTGTACACAGCTCTCCTGGCTCTGCAGGCTTCAAACCTCCAGCTCCCCAACTCCAGGCCTCACCCTACCCTGTCCCCAGGAGGTCTGTAGAGCTCCAGACCTCCTAGGGACAGGGTGGGGTGCTGAGGAATGGGCAAGATGACACAGGGGTGGGGGGAGGACCCCCCCAAGTGCTCAAAAGGCAGCCACTTGCTCCCGCCTGATGGAACCTATCTACTCTCACTTCATCCCCTTCCCCCCCAAATGGCAGTGGCCAGCTGGGGGCCCCATCTTGGTGGCCTCCGAGCACCTTCCTGACACCTGAGGGGACACTGCCTCACACCCCCTCCACTTCTCAGAACTTCCGGGGACCAGCCACTGTCCTCAGAAGCCAGGCCAGGTAGCGGCCTCTTCTACATTCCTTTTATTTCTCTGGGGGTGCGTGGCCAGCACCCACAGAGACTCCACTCCCAACTCAGGCCAAGCGAAAGAGACAGATTAAAAACAAAAAAATCAATCAAAGGCGATAAATGGCGGAGAGCAGGACATGATGGTGTTGGTGATGATGGCTCAGTGCATTCATTACTTGGTCACTGCTCCCCTGTTACTTAGGGAGTGGGTACAGTTTGATTACATGCGCATAAAGCTAAGGAGGGATAAAAAAAATAAAAAAAAAAAAGGAAAAAATGCCCCAAGAAACAGAAAGAGGGGAATAGATCAATTGGCATAAAATTTGGGGTCCTAATTCTTCTGTAATTCTGCAGGTTCAGCTGTGCCTCCTCCTGATTCTTCCATCCAAAATCTCCCTGGGACCACTTCCTTCCCATAGCTCCCCCCACCCAGCCCCCACTGCCCCCCACCCACCCCTCCAACCGCCAGACTTCCCACACTCCCCATCATCAGTGTCAGTCTCCTGGGGAGCCCCTAAAAAGTGGGGGCTCCCCAGGAGACTGACAGAGATGGCCCATAGGTGTGCTCAGGGTAGGGGGTGTCCCCCAGATCTTTCCTCCTAGAAACACACCTAAGGGTCAGGCTACTTAGGCAGCATGTCTCACTTGGCAGTGCTGGCCAAACTTATTCTCCACTGGGGGCTGGGGAGCACTGGGCTCATGCTGTAAAGACCTTGGCTGGATAAGCCTTGTAGGAACACCTCTCTCCCTGGAAGACAGAACTTACAGCCTGGTCATACATGGGGCCCTAACGTGAGCAGCAGCAGCAGAAACTAGATGGAGAGAGCTCAAACCATGCAAACTGCTCAGGGAATTTGGGATGAACCTTGGTTTGGGCAATGTGTTTCGAATGAGTTATTAAGCCAATTCAATGTTCTCATCTAATTGTGAGGAGTGTGCATATCTGTGTGAATGTGTGTGAGTATGTGAGTGTGTGTGTGTGAGTGTGTATGTGTGTGTGAGTATGTGAGTGTATGTGAATGTGTGTTTATGTGTGTGTGAGTGTGTGTGAGTGTATGTGTGTGTGAGTATGTGAGTGTGTGTATGTGAATGTGTGTATGTGTGTGTGAGTGTATGTGTGTGTGTATGTGAATGTGTGTGTATGTGAATGTGTGTGTGTGAGTATGTGTGTATGTTGTGTGAGTGTGTATGTGTGAGTGTGTGTGTGTATGTGAGTGTGTGTATATGTGTGTGTGCATGTGTGTGTGCGTGCGTGCATGTCTGTGTATCTGCGGGGATGAGTATAAACATGTGCTTTTTAGGTAGAGAAAAGTGAAATTTTGGGATTTGGGGGCTTGTGCCAATTAATTTTGTTTCGTTTTCATGTTCTGTTCCTTTCCTTGGGTTCCTTCACCCAGCCTGTGGTGACATGGTGACATTTATGATGGAATGGCCAGTGAAGATAAAGTTTGGGTGGCTGTTGTTGTTCTTAGCCAGCTTATGCTAACAGCACCCTATCTGAGTGGTGACAAGGAGAGGGCACTGACGTGATGACATGCTACCTGCAACATTTTGGGTCCCCTTCCTTTCTTCTTGGGTTCTGGGATCCAAGTCTGAGCCAATTTGACTAAAGATCCAAATGGAAAGAAGAGTGAAGGGGGGGGCGCCGAATTATTTTATTTTGCCAATTGTTTATAAGCCAATTAATTTTTAGTATATTTTTAGCCAATTGATTTTTTTTTAGTTATTTAATTTTTAAATTAAGTTTTGGGGTTTCAAAAAGCCAATTTGTTTTAAAGGGGCTGCATTTTTTAAAGTTTTTTTTTTGTTTTGGGTTTTTTTTTTTTTTTTTAGAAAATAATTTGGGGGAGATCACATTGGTTGTTTAGAGCCGATCAATTTGGTTTTGAAGAGTTGTTGAGTTTTGCTTGCCCGATGGTGTGGGGCAAGGTGCAGCCTGATGTGGGGAGGCGGGGCATGGGGGGAGGGGAGGGAAGCCTAGGGGAGGAAGTGGAGCAGAAAGATCTTAGTGTGAGACGTGATGGAACTGTCCCTGCTCAAGAGGAGGTCACAGAGTGATGGTACAACACTGCAGAATTACCAAACAATTTGGTTCACTGATGGTAGCTGGACATCTCCGAAGAGGCTCCCCCGTGGGCGGGATCGATGGGTGGTAAGGCGATCAGGGGTCGGTGACGCTTGGCCTCTCTGAAAGCTTGGAGCTCTCTGGCGAGCATGCGACTCCGGTGGGCACGCAGGAGGGCAGGCAGGCCTCTGCGCAGTCGTTGGACGGACTGTCTCCAGGTGTCATATTTGAAAAAGTGGCCCATGGGGTATCTGGGGAAGTCGTCCTGGAGAGGAGGCGCTAGTCAGCGGGTGTCAGGGTATCATGTTAGCCTGATTACCCATCAGGTTTCAAAGCCCCCACCCCCCTAGAGTCACACCAGCTCGTGGCAACTGCCCACAAATATGTTTGTGGGCAGAGGCCAACTATAAAGTATGAGTGGACTCCACAAACCCCAAACCAAAAAGCTGATTGCCTCTTTACCCCACCCCACCATCCCCCCACCCCCACCCCCACATAAAAATCTGCCCTGTCCCAAGCCTCACCGAAAGCACGGTCGGAGAGGTCGACACGTCTCTCTCGGACTTCGCGGGGGTGGCACAGTATGTCTCCAGGAGGGCCAGGTCGCAGCTGCGGAAGCAGCACTCTTCCACGATGCCACGGCTGCGTCGGCTGGCACGGCTTGAAGGCCTGCCTGGAAGTTCCACAGGACAGAGATTGTTTTTTTTAGTCAGCATCAGCTGGGGTCAGCACCCATTTGGGGTGGCCTCCCCAGCACCCCCAGGGAAGGCTGCAGAAGGAAGGAACTATCCCTACCCTCCCACTAGTCCCAGACTGGCACTAGGTCCCCTGCGGGAATAGGGTAGAAGTGTGAGCCAGGAGGGCCAGGATGCCCAGAAAATAGAAATGACGGAGCAGCTGCAGGACCAGCCCCTAGCTTCTGGTGCCTCCTGCCTGGAAACTAACACGGCCCAACCTCTCTGTCCCATAAACTCCATGGAGACCAGAGGCCACACTGGAGTGATTTGAAAAACAGGGAGGGAGAGAGGATGAGCCCCACAAGGTGGACACAGGTGTGGTAGCCTGTGCCACCTTGGGCCTGAGGGGTCCACCCCCAAACCCAGCACTGAGCTGAGACAGGAAGATATGGCAGGAGAGGACAAGACGGGAGAGGAGGAGTGAGCCACCCAAAAACCAACCCCCTTCTCTTCTCCCGTCTTTCCCCTCTCCCCCACACACTCAGGTCTGAGGCTGGGCTGGGGGGTAGAGCCACTGAAGACTCCATCTTGGACCCTCCTATTCTGGAAGCCCCTCTGTGCAGGAGTGGACCCCGGAGCCAGGGCTGGCCCTGCAGTGTAGAGAAGCCAGGTGCGTCAGAATACCCAGGAGCAGGAGTGGGTTCCAGAGGTTTGAAGTGGGAGTGTACTCAGAGCAGTTCACAGGCAGGTAGGTAGAGGTGCAGAGGAGGAGGCCGCGTGTCCAGGATCAGGTGAGAAGACAGAATGGCCCATGCCAGCAAGGAGAGTCATCCATTCCTGTGCCCCTGCCCTCCCAGGCATGCCCCATTATTCTGTTCTGTAAGCAGAGAGCTCATGCCCAGCCCCCCAGGCTGAGAAATCAAGAGAAGTGTGAGCAATATTGAAAGTAGATAAGCACCTCATAACCCTGCCCCCCTCTGGAGTTATTAAAGGAGGACGGGTATCATATATCTGAACTGGCACCTCACCCAGGAAGACCTCCCCCTTCCCTGCTCTGGAGTTACTTACTGAAGTAGAAGCCGCGGTCCGAACAGACAAACTGAAGCGTGTCAACAAGCTCCCCACCGCACAGGGTCTCGCTGGGGCGGTAAGCAGCGATGCAGCACCAGGCGAAGGCCAAAGAGATGAGAAGCACCAACATCGACTTCCCCACTGGGATCCCCATTGGTAACTGGAAAAAGATGCAGACTTTGAATTAGAGGTTCCCAGCCACACCCCTGATGCTCCTCTCTAAAGACACCTATCATCCCTTCCTTGAAAATACAACTGAAATTTGAAAGGCAGCTTTCTCATTATTTATTTGACCTGTGAAAACATGAGCATTTGAATTGCTGAGGTCAGAAACCACTTGAGTGTAGAGAAACTCAATGAAACCCAGAAAGGTACCCCGTGGTGGCTTTCAACTGTAAGAAACCTGTAAGAGGACCACCCACCCATAGGCGCATTTGCAGCTTGACCACACCCACAGCAGCAGGGGCCAGCGCTGGACACTGGACACTGGACCTGGTTTCCATGTTATGATATCATGGGGGTGGGGCCAGCCCAAGGGCACATCACCATTGCCACTCCTCCTCTGGCTTCCAAGCACTGGCCAAGATGGCAGATAGCTTCACCCCACCCACCGTGGAGCATGTGCATCCAAAGGGACCAGTGGCCAACCTCCCTGCCCCCCCCAGCTGGCCATCCCTCCCTAAGTAGCAGAGCCAACTCCACCCGTCCAACCCCCACTCCCAGGCCATGGTCAAGAATCTAATGGTTAGCGCAATGGGACTGCTGGCATTCCTGCGAGCCCTGCTCTCCAGGGTCACCCAGTCCTCCAAGTCCAGACTTCCCTGGGCACCTCAGAGCTCAAGAGAAAGCCTACAGTCCCATTCCAGGCCTCACCCATTACTAACCAGGGTCAGAAACTCTGAAGAGTCTCTCTGCGACCCATAAGATCATCTTTCTGATAGGACCTAAATTCTACCCAGGATCCTAGAGACAGCAAATTTGTGTCCCTGGGAGGCTGAACACTCCAGTCTGAAGGGACACACCCCCTCCACAGGTCACAAATTGTGTGGCCATAGGCTAGGACAATGGTTAGTTTCTTTTAACTATGAGAGGCCACCCTTGACCCTGCAGAAAGTAGAGCCCTCCAGGCCGCAGCCCCAGCCTCTGCAAAGAAACCATGTGAGAGACCAATTCGGAAGTCAAGAATCCAAGTTGTTTGAGTTCCCTCGGTAACTAACTAAATCACCTTTCGCACCTCCTATACAAGACCCAGACCAACTGCCCAACACCCTTTATTTGACCGCTTGCAATCAGCCGCCAGAGCTGCAGCAGTTAGTCCTGGGGGGGTGCAGACAGAGCTGACCTCCAAGTCCCCTCCCAAAGTCAGATCACACTGACTCCAGTTCCATCCCAGGTGGCCAGCAGAAGCAAGCGGGAGACTGACCAAGAAGTAAGGGATAGGTGGGGGCCCAGAAAAGGCCCAAATTTGCTGGAAGGGGCAGGCGGAGGAGAAGGAAAGGAGAGAATGGAGCAGGTGAGGAAGCTTGGGGCCAGTGGGGAGCACAGGACAGAGGCCGAGGGAGGGGGATGAAGGCTTGTGAGAGGTAGCAGGCCTCGCTGTAAGGGAAGAGGCCCCAGGCTAGCCGATGCCCTGGCCACCCCATGGGGCAGGCCGGAGCGGGATGGCAGCTGGATCCTTGCTCCACGGCCCTGGTTACCTGAAGTTGGAAAAGGCCGCTGGGGCTGGAAGAGGAGGAAGACAGGAAAAGGCTGGAAGGCTCTCACAGGAGAAGCTAATGTCCAGTTTGCGAGCTGGTCAGTGCCTCGGCTTTTATGTCTGAGAAGGCTCCTCCCAGCCCCGGCTCCACCCTGCCCCCCAACCCCCTCCCTACTGACCACTCCCCCGCACCCCCTTTGCACCCGCCCCCTCCCTCCTTCCAGCCAGTCCCTTTTCTCCTGCACCCCCCAACAGCTAGCCTTAGCAAAGCACCACAAGTGGGAGGGGGGCCTCATCGTGCGCCCCCAGCCCTCTGCACAGACCAATGGGGGAGGGGGCTCCTGCCCACATCTTCCTATGGAAAGTTCCACCCAGTAAAAGGCATTTGAACATTTCTGCCCTTCTGAGCCTGAAACCCGCCCCTCTCCCCACATTCCAGGTTGGGAATGTTGGGGACAAAGTTGGGGTGTGCACGTGGGAGGGGGAAAAACACCCAACTGTGGCGTCTGGCCCGACTCCTTTGCCAATTTTGGGGGGCCCCTGGCCCCGCCCACCCACTTTTTTTTTCTCTCAGTCTCATTGGCACCAAGTCAACATACCAGGGTGGGCTTCGGAGACTCTGCCCCCCCTCCCATCACTCAGCACCCTGGGGGGACAAGGCCTGCACAACACGAGTCACACGTTTTAAAGCAGCTTATTCCCCCTCCCCAACATGGACCAAAAGTCTCCTGTGAGTTCAACTTACACACCCCCTCCCCACCATTCCCGTACCCCCGCCCCCTCCCCCATCCCACGGTGGAGCGCGAGTTTGCCGAGGGAACGTGTCCCCAACCCCCACCCGGGCCGCCCCAGTCCCGCCAAGTTCAGGCCGGGCCCTGCGCACCCTTTTGGGGCCCCTGAGAGCCCTTACCTGGAAGCCGGCGACGCTGCCGCCCATCTCCCTGCTGCGAGTTTGTAAACCAAACAGTGGGCGAAGGCCCTTCTGCAGGCTACTCCTCTGCCAGCGCCGCTCTGACCGAGTCGCTGAGGCCAAATGTGCGACGGGACAGAACGGGGGGATGGCTTTTTTGGTGGGGGGGGACGACGTCTCTTCTGCTTCTTTAGGGAGGGCGGGAAATCTTAGGGCTGGGGCGGGCCAGATACTGTACTTTCGGGGGGAAAAGGTATCGGGAAATGAGGTCAGCTGTTGTATCAAGGATAGTGGGGGGCAGAGATAGTAAGAGAGACAGAGTGAACGTGAAACGGGGGGGACCACAGAGAGGGAGAGAGGAAGAGAGGGCAGAGAGTGGCGGGTAGGCTCACAGCGGGAGAGGACAGCTTAGAGAGAAACAGAAAGCGTATAATTAATCCACTTGGGTAGGCGAAGGCAGAGGGCGGACGTGAGGGGGGAGGGAGTCGGAGGCGAGGAGGAACGGGGAGGGGGTAGGAGGGGAGCCTAGGAAAGGTGGCGGGTAAGTGCGGGCGCGGGGGACGCACCGCGAGCAGAGGAAAGGAAGCAACTTCGAAGGGCCGAGGACGGTGCTGAGGGGGGAGGAATAGAGGTGTCACCCCGGCCACGGGCACCCAGCTCGGTTAGGGCCGACGGAGCCCTCGGCCGTCGTAAGCCCGGGCCTCTGGGGGGGGAACAGGCGTGGCGGCGCCGCGGCCACTCGGGACTGCAGCGAGAAGAGGGGAGCGGCCGGGCTGCGCGCCGGGGAGGGCTGGGAGGGGGAGCGCGGGGGATGACAACGCCGGCGACCTGCAAGCCGGACTGCCTGCGGTGGGGACCGCCTCCTCTGGCGAAGCAGGAATGGGGTGTTGAGGTAGATAGAGGAGGAGGCGGTGGGGAGATCCGCAGGCCCGACGGAGCGCGGCCCCGCCGACGGCGCCCTGCGCGGGAGTTAGCAGCGAGGCGGCGGACGGCGTCGACGCGGGGCCGCCAGCCCGGATGGAGGCGCTGGCGGGCCGAGCGCGGGCGGGCGTGGGCCAAGAGGCGGGGGCGGCCGGAAGGGGGGGCCGGGGGCCGGCCTGGCCTCACGCAGCTCCGCCGGAGAGCAGGCAAACTCCGGGCGCCAACGCCCGGTTCTTATAGCCGCACCACCCCGCGGCTCGGCGCCCGCTCGGGCCCCGCTGGCCATACGCCCGCGCCAATGGGCGTCCGCAGGGCCCTCGCCCCGCCCCGGGACCGCCCCCGCAACTCGAGCCACCGAGGGGGGGGAGAATCCGGGCCAGGGGCCATGGGCACGGTGGGGGGGGGTTACGTGGTCCCGAGGCTGGGGGGGTGGGTGTTGGGCGCCCAGCAGGCCCACGAAATACCGGGTACCGGTTCCCAAAAAATTCGAGACCCTATGTTACGTTTCCGGGGTGCCCCTGTGGTTGTGCGATAGGGGCGCGTGGTGTGAACCAACGTGCGTGGCACCCTAGGCCTCAGTGATAGTGAGGGGTCCTGTGCTTAGTTAGGGGGTTACGAAATAGGCGCATCCTGAGAGGCAGGGTTCAGCCCAGGTAGCTAGCTGGGTGCTAGTTTGAGGGTCCTCACCGGGACCTACCTGCTAGGCGTGGACGGTTCCCAGGATCCGCTAGGGCGGAGTACACAGCCGCCACCTACCTGAGCAGGCAGGGCGGACTGCGAGACTGCTAGACTCGCAGCCAGATCCCGAGCGCCCCCCGATGCTTTGCGCAGGATACCTGAGCGGCCTCGGGGGGCCACCAGGTGAGCCACGAAAGAAAGGCTGGATTGGCCACACCAGAGTTGGGCCCTGCGTGGAGCCCAACACAATGTCTGCGCCCTTACAGAGAGAAAGAAGCAGGGCGGGAACCGTAGCTCAAACCATACCTGTAAACCAGAGAGAGCGCCCTGCTGTGCGTTTAAGCAGCGCGCCTTTGGGACCCACCCAGACTATCAGGATAACAATTCCCCAGTCCTCAGTGGGTTGAACTTGCCTAGACGCGGGTTCGGCCCTAGGAGCCATCACGATAATTTGGGGGTCTGAGAAAACAATCTCCTGGAGGGTTCGGACGATTTAAGAAGCCATTGTGATTTTTACGGAGTCAAAACCACTCATAAGCCGGTTCACCCTGCTCCCCACCACCCCACGCCGCGCACCTCTAAGAGTGGAAGAGGCCACCACCGGCGGAAACCCGCGCGCTCGGGGCTAACCTCTGGGCCATCAATCACTGAGCCCGCGCTCTGCGCAAGCCTCTCCAAGCCTTGGACCCGTAGGGCTGAAGGCTCCAAGCCGCCTGAGCGCTCAGCGCCTGGCCCTAGCTTAGCTTTGCCCAGCGCGCTCTGCCCTTCCCGCTTCCTGGCCGCCAGGCGCTTTCCCTACCACCGCGTCGTTTGCAGAGTGCTGCAAAGTGGCGTGTGTTTCGGGGCGCCCAGCCCGAGGGAGCGCGGCCGCCGAGGGAGAAGCCAGCAGCCCGCTCCTGGGCTACTCGGCAGCAGCCTTGGAGACTAGCTGCGAGGTAGCCCGGTGTCGGCAGCCGTAGAGCTGCGCCACGGGGAGCTCACCGCAAGGCCGATGGTCGCGTCCGCAGGCGCAGGAGGATCGGAGGAGAAGGGCCGCAGAGGCTCTGTGGAGTGCAATGGACGCTGATGAAGGTGAGCGAGACCCCAAAGGCAGTCCCCAGTGTCCCGGGGAAACGCCCAGTCCGTTGGAAGACCCGGGGACAATGCCCAAATTTGGGGGAAACTGGGGGCAATGCCCAGTCGTTTTCCTGGACGAGGGAACAGCACTGCCCACGTCCTGGCCGTCGCGCGCAGTGTCCTGAGCGTGTTTGGGGCGCACAAATTTTCCAAAATCTGAGCTGCCGCCGGACACCGTAGGAAACTGAAGAGGCCGAAAACCAAAGTTATGCGCAGGACAGGGGAAGCTGCCGAGAGTGGCCAGAGAAAATAATGCTCAAATTTCGGGGATCCAAAGTCAGACCCTTGTTTGATTTGCAGCCCTCCGAATGAGTGTTTCCTAAGTAGGGAGACTCAGGGAGACTCCACAGCTGAGGAAACTGATTAATGACTAAACTTGAGATTCCAGAAAAATTAGAACCCAAATTGGGAGATGAGGGAAATAATTCTAGGCAAAAATAGGAGACATTGTAATCCAGGCCTAACTTAGGGAACCCAATATCTTGGTCAGCAAGCTTGAGAAACCCACAAAATTCTAGACTAATTCGTAGAAGTTAGGTGATTTGCTGCTGCTGTTGTGTTTAAGAAAATTCCCAACCTGAAATTTGGGGGAGCTTCATTTTAATTGCTTAAAATTGGAAGATAGAGTTTTAGGGATCCAAGTCAGTTCTTTTTTGGGGGTGGGGGAGTGAAGGCTAAGGTTTATCCTTGAGGCCAGTGGACCTTGTAGCACCCGGGAAAAATTACCTCTGTAATTTCTGTGGCTTCAAAGAAGTCCTTCAGAGAATGAGAAAATGCAGTCTAAATGTGAGGAAATTGGGAATGCAAGCAGGCCATTTGAGGGAGACAGAAAAATCAATGTCTTTTAATATTTTAATTTCTTAGATTCCAATTGGTCTTTTTGTTGAACAAGGGGGAAGTTTGTTTTCTTGGACAATGTTTGCGCTTGAAGAAACATACTCAGGTTTTAGGGATCAATAAAAATTACCCAATGGATGTTGAAATCTAAATTGCGGGGAGTCGAATTATTAGTTAGGAAATTTGTAAAACACAGACCTTTAAAAATTAGGATTTAGGAGATCTGGGATGTTTTTCACCATGTTTTGGAGGACCATAAAACATTGTCTAATTTAGGGAGACTGGCAAGAGTCATGAATTCAACAAAGCACATTAAAATTTAATAAAAGCACAATTCTTTGGAAGAAAAAAATCTCAATTTGTTTTGGAGTACGTATATTTGGGGGCCCAGGAAAATAATTTCTGAATCTAAAATTTCCCAGTGTCCTTGGAACACTTCAGGGTCAACTCCTCCATTTCAAGAAATAGAGATTATGAGTTTCTAAATCATAGAACCTGAAAATCAATACTCCACATTTGTAATCTGCAGAAATTGTGCAGGGTGACTGAGGAAAAAAAAAATTGAAATGTAAGAGACTGAGTGGGTGCATGGAGCGGGAGATATCAGAACCTTTCTGTGACCCAAGGCTAACTAAATGTGTTTGGGGGCCTGGAAAACATTGCCTAATGTTTGAACACGTTCAGCATGGGCCAACAATGAGAAGGGTCCAGGCTGGTACTGGACTTTGCAACTGGTGTTTGAATTTAAAAAAAAATTTTTAAGTTGGTAAAGGAAAAAGACACAGGAACTCTTAATACTTGGTGCAGAGAAAATGCCCAGTGTGTTCAAAGATTGGGGGACATTCAACATTTTAGTATAAAGAAAAAGACTCTGGCCAAGGGTTAATTTTGTGCCTTCTGTGACCCAGAGAAACATGTATGACTTGAGAGGGCATGAAAAGCTCTTGCCACATGTAAGCACATGCCTTAGATTTGCTTAGCCTACTTCGGGGGCTTGAGAGAGTGTCTGCATTTTAAGGATCCTTAACTGTAGTCAGAAAGCTCTCAAGGGCCTTAGAAACCCCCACCCCACCCCCGTGATCCTTGTGTGGAGAGGATAGGGTTCTTGTTGAGTGAGTTTTAGGGGTAATCGGTGAAAACACTCCCTCGGTTTTCTGGAATCCGGGAAATGAGAGTGTAGACTGCCTGAGTTGCCTACCTTTATGGGAGGACATAGAAAGCCCAAAACTTTGAGGGTTCCAGGAAAATTGTTAAGGCGGTCTGGGTGGGTTTCAACTTGTAAAATTTGGGGTTAGGGCAACAGACTACAGAATCTAATGTATTATGTTCCACGTTAATAAAACTGGAAGGTGGGTGTGTGCGCGCGGGGGTGGGGAGTTAGCGGGAATAGTGCTGCAGATATAAAATTATAGGGACACAGAAAAATACCTCCCGCCCCATGGACTCAGCGCCTAAATGCTGTGAAATTGGCCCACTCTCGAATAAAGAAAATTTGTCAAAGGACTAAGGACCTGGGCTTACGTTTAAATTTTAGACAACTGAAGTAGGAGCTTAACATATGAAACTGTGAAAAGACAGGAGCAAACTTGGGGCCCAGGCCACATAATCTAATTTTAGGGAGCCAGCAGCGGCGGGATTCCCACCTTTTGAAAAGTTTGGAAATCAAGTGTCAAAAAAAAAAAAATAAAATAAAAATGTTTCACTTGTGAGAGAAACAAACGCTGAATGATTTTGTAGGGCCCTGGGAAGCAATGCCTAAATTTTGAGGCTCCCACAAAACAACGTTTGAGGTTCAGAGAAGCCCACAAGTTGCTCTGGCTGCACACAGACCCCTGAGAACTAGAGCGGCATTTGAGAAACTGGGCTCCCAGTCGGCGAAGGACGGGGCGCCAGGATCCGCGGTGCCAGGGAACTCACACGGAGCAGGGGCGCCCTCACGGGGGAACGCGGGCGCGGGAAAGGGGCGCAGGCAGAGCAGACCGGGAACACCCGCGCCGCGGAACGCGCGCCCGAGCCAGCTGCATTTTTCGTTCTTTAGCCTTATAGCCATCTAATCTAGAGGGCTTGGGTGGAGGAGGCTAAACCGGACAGGCATCGGCGAGCGAGGGAAATGTTGAGCAAGCGGACGCGCGCTGCTCTCCGAGGGTCCCTGGGCTCTGGGCTCCACGTTCGGCTCCCTGCCGCCCCTGCGCCCCACGCGCTCAGGCGCCGCGAGCCTAGGCGAAGCCGCGGCCAGGCGGCCGCCGGGGGCAGGCTTGTCCTTGGCTCGGTTTGGGGGCTCGGGGCACCCCCAGTGGCCACCCCTGGCCACCCCTGCGCCCTGAACGCGCCGATCCGGCCTCACCCGCTCCCTAACGATTAACAACGGGGGAATCAATTTGGTTTGGACAGTATGGAAAGAGGGTAGAAAGTCGGGGAGCAGAGAAGAAAAAGGGGGAAGAGGGGCGCAGAATGACACAGTGGTAGCGGTGGCCGGGTGCCAGGGCCCTCATTTCGTTTTCTCAGAAAATTCTGCAACTAGCCTCTCAGTTCTGGCTGGGGGAAAGTCCAGCTTCTTAAAGGCAAATATTAAACTCACACACACAGGCTCACCGTGCTGCTGTTGGGAACAAGGCCACCCCCTCAAAGTTGGGCAATGCTGGAGGTGAAGGGCCAGGATTCTAGCATGACCTGGGGGTGTGGGGTAGGCTGTTAGATGGGGGAGATGTTGGTGAGCAGAATGGGGAGAAAAACAAAACAAAACAAAACAAAAAACAAACGGCTCCCTCACTGTTGACTTGGCTTGTCTCTGTAGTCACCCATAGAGAGACCATTAGAGGGTTCTCAAAGCCTGACACTCTGGGGAGGCAGGAATTAATGTCCTTGGACAGGTGTGAAGACTAAGGCAGGGTGAGGCATTTTCTTTATATTATCCTGGCAAGATTAAGAGAGCCCCCACACCCATTTTCCACCCGGAGCATGAGGCACGTGGGGAATGTTCGTTCCCCTTACAAATTCCACTCCGCATCAGTCACCCTGTGTCCTATTCCAAGAACATCTGGCCTATCCACCCCCCTTTTCCCCCAACACACCCATGCTGCCCCCCCTTCCACCAGCCTCTATCCCTGGCTTTTCTGGCTTGCCTGGGTGTGTGCCTATAGATTTGAGGATGTTTCCAGCTAGAAAGACTGGGATATAATGATGTTCCCCATTCTGGGAAGACTTGTAAGTTTGTTGGAAGTGAGGAACTTTAAAATGGTGTCTGTGAATACCCAGTCCTTTGTGAAGCCAGAGCAAGCTACAAGTCCACTGCTGAAGGTCTCCTTTAGGAAAAGAAAAAAAAAAAAAAACCTGGCAGGCTGGCTCCCAAGGGCTAGCTGGGGGAGGGCAGTTCTCTACCTTTCCCCAAGAAGTGGCACAGGTTGGGGATGGACAAGATGCTGGGACCAGAGCCTTGCTTTCTTGCTCCTAAAGGAGCCTCTGAGAAGGCAGCAGTCATACCAGAGACCTGTCCCATGGCCTAATCTCTGCTCTCTGCCCTGCAGTAGTGCTTTGGAGAAGCCACAGGAACACCCCTGGAGACACACTTCTGGATTTTTCCAGGTAGGGAGATGCTGAGGTCACCTTGAGGTGCCCACTGAAGAGCCACCCCGGCATGCAGGCCAGATAGAGTGGGGGATGGAATGGGACATGCATGTTCTCCTTCCTCTACGTGGCAGCCCACAGAACCTTCACCTGATCTTATTTAGTCAAAGTGTGGCTCAAGGGTCAGGGAAGAGATTGGTACAAATCTGGGTCAACCTAAAGCTCAAAAGCACACAGCCCACTCTGCCAGGACCAACAACCAGATTCTCCCTCCACGGCCCTGTCCCTTTTCCTATTCCCCCTCCCGCAAACACCCAGGCAGAAAGAGACCTACAACAGCCTTAGGATGTTATATGAGGTTATGGTTTCCTCTAAGCAGGGCTTGACCTACTAAATTTCAGCCTTAAGTGCACCTCAGTCCCTGCTCTTCCCTGCCCCACCACTATGGCACTTCAAGTCTTTCTGGGCTTAAAAGCTCAAATTTTGGGAGAAACTAAATACTCTTTATGATTCATATTCACCCATAAGCCTGTTCTGTACCCTTAGCCCGGGGCCTTGTCTGTCTCCCTCCAGGCAGTGGGCCTTTCTTAATTCCTTGTGTCTTTTCCCAGATCTGCTGTTGCTCAAACTTGAGAGCAAGCCCAGCTCCTCTCTGAGGGTCGCCAGTATGCTCTCTTTCATGCGCTACCTGCAGGATGAGAGGCCACACTCTGCTGGGCTGCACAATAGGAAGACCCAGGCAGTACTTTGTGTTATTCTGCAAGCCTGGGAAGTCACTATTGGAACCACCAACATGGGGTGGTACTAGCAGGCTGATCAAGACACCTCAAATCAAAAGTAAGTAAGAGTTGCTATGGGGGACTGGAAAGGGGACAGCAGAGGGGGCTGATATGCTGGGTGGGAATGGACTGAGGCCACACCACTAAGTTAACTGTTTGAGTGTCTGAATCCACCTTTAAAACATTTCTAGCTTCTCTTTGGCAAAGGCATGATAGCCTGGAAGGGGCATAGGAGTTCACCTGCTGGGCTCCACCCTGCTCACTCTAGGAGGCCTCTACCACTTGAGGCTTAGGAACAAAGACACAGACCCACACACTGTTCCCCATCTCCCCCCCCACAACCTCCAGTGTTCTGCCAGACACAGAGCCTTTGCCCTCCTTGATCTCCAGTACCTTAGCAGTGAACTGCAGGGCCACCAAGCAGCAGAGCTTACTCCGGCAGAGTCCACAGAGCTTCTGGTAGGCTCTTTCTTGCTGCTTCCCATCCCCATTCACATACAGGAAGCCCATGGCCTCCAGAACACAATGGAATCAGGACACGAGCTCTCTAAGGGCCTTCACAGGTCTCAGAATGTCTCTTTGGTCATTATTTCATTTGCTATTCACAGTTCAGCCAGGAGGCCTGAGACTGTCACACGGTTTGACAAATGGGGATAGACACAGAGAGGTCAAGTCACTGGTGCAGGGGCACCACAGCTGTGGCTGTATAGCCAGGGGAAGGGGAAACAGCTTCCCCCATGCCCAGCTTTCCTCAGTCTCCCAATTCTTTCTAACTAATGGGTTCTTTTTCCTTTTTTTTTCTCCCTCAGATTCTTTCCTCATCTGGAACCTCTGCCTTTTCCCACTCTGGCTGTTGGATCTTAATCATCAGCCCTTGCCACCTTCACCCCAGGACTCCTGGGAACTCAGCTTCAAGGATCTACAGACCAAGACACTGCTAGATGCCTGCCCTGCCTATGCCCCGGGTTCTCACAGAGAGAAACCTGGAGCCCACCTGAATTCTAACTACCAACTGTGTGACTGAATAGACTTCCTAGTCTCTGCTGGTCCCTGGGCTGCAAGGGACTTGGCTGAGCTCTGTGTCTGCAGGAGTCCAGATATGATTTCTGTGCTAGAGATACCTCTGCCCTGCTAGATGTCTGATAGACACTCACCTCTGGAGAAGGACTGAGGCTGGTGGGCGGCTGCATTCAGTTCTGGGAGCGTGGGGATCTCCTAGGCCACAGGCCACAGAAGCAGGCCTTGAGGTTGGACTCTCTGGCTGCTCTGGTCGGTTGCTGCTCAGGTTTTGGCTCAGGCCTCGGCTCAGGTCTTGGCTCAGGCTTAGGCCTTGGCACAAGCTTAGGCCTCCAGTTAGGCCTCCAGTTAGGCCTTGTCTTAGGCCGTGGCTCAGGATGAGGCCTCTGCTCAGGCCTTGGTTCAGGTTCAGGACTCGGCTCAGGCTTAGGCCTTGGAGGAAGCTTAGGCCTCCAGTCAGGCCTCTGCTCAAGCCTCTGCTTAGGCCTTGGCACAAACTTAGGCATCCAGTCAGGCATCTGTTCAGGCCTTGGCTCAGGCTTAGGCCTTGGAGCAAGCTTAGGCTTCCAGTCAGGCATCCATTCAGGCCTCCGCTCGGGCCTTGGAGGAAGCTTAGGCTTCCAGTCAGGCATGTGTTCAGGCCTTGGCTCGGGCCTTGGAGCAAGCTTAGGTCTCCAGTCAGGCATGTGTTCAGGCCTCGGCTCAGGCCTTGGAGCAAGCTTAGGCCTCCAGTCAGGCATCTGTTCAGGCCTCCTCTCAGGCCTTGAAGCAAGCTTAGGTCTCCAGTCAGGCATCCGTTCAGGCCTCCGCTCGGGCCTTGGAGGAAGCTTAGGCCTGCAGTCAGGCATCCATTCAGGCCTCGGTTCAGGCCTTGGTGCAAGCTTAGGCCTCCAGTCAGGCATCCGTTCAGGCCTTGGTGTAGGCCTTGGTGCAAGCTTAGGCCTCCAGTCAGGCATGTGTTCAGGCCTTGGAGCAAGCTTAGGCCTCCAGTCAGGCATGTGTTCAGGCCTCCGCTCGGGCCTTGGAGGAAGCTTAGGCCTGCAGTCAGGCATCCATTCAGGCCTTGGTTCAGGCCTTGGTGCAAGCTTAGGCCTGCAGTCAGGCATCCATTCAGGCTTCGGTTCAGGCCTTGGTGCAAGCTTAGGCCTGCAGTCAGGCATCCGTTCAGGCCTCGGTTCAGGCCTTGGAGGAAGCTTAGGCCTGCAGTCAGGCATCCGTTCAGGCTTCGGTTCAGGCCTTGGAGCAAGCTTAGGTCTCCAGTCAGGCATGTGTTCAGGCCTCGGCTCAGGCTTTGGCTCAGGCTCAGGCTCAGGCTTGGGTCTTGACTCTGACTCAGATTTTGACTCAGACTCAGGTCTCTGCTCAGGCTGAGGCTGAGGCTGAGGCTGAGGCCCAGGCCCAGGCTCAGGTCTCGACTCGGACTCAGACCTTGGCTCAGGCTCCGGTCTCTGCTCAGGTTCAGTCTCAGGTCTTGACTCAGGTCTCTGCTCAGGTTCAGGCTTAGGCTCACGTCTCGCCTCAGGCTCAGGTCTTGGTTCAGGCCTTGACTCAGACTCAGTGTCAAACTCAGGCTCAGGTCTTGGTTCAGGCTTTGGCTCAGGCTCAGGCTCAGGTCTTGGTTCAGGCCTTGGTTCAGGCCTTGGCTCAGACTCAGTGTGAAACTCAGGCTCGAGTCTTGGTTCAGGCCTTGGCTCAGGCTCAGGTCTTGGTTCAGGTCTTGGTTCAGGCCTTGGTTCAGGCTCAGGCTCGGGTCTTGGTTCAGGTCTTGGTTCAGGCCTTGGTTCAGGCCTTGGCTCAGACTCAGTGTCAAACTCAGGCTCGAGTCTTGGTTCAGGCCTTGGCTCAGGCTCAGGCTCAGGTCTTGGTTCAGGTCTTGGTTCAGGTCTTGGTTCAGGCCTTGGCTCAGGCTCAGTGTCAAACTCAGGCTCGGGTCTGGGCTCAGGCCTTGGCTCATGTTTTAGCTTAAGCTGGGCAGCAGGTGCAGCCTGAGGAAATGTAGGACCCTGGGATGCGGGCCTGGGTTCCTCCTCTGCAGTAATGATCTGGAGCTCAGTGGTGACTACCCGGTTCCTGAGGAAAAGCAAAAGTCCTTGACATTATCTCAAAAAAAAAAAATCTTCTCTAGCTAAGTCTGGCTCCCCTCCCCCTCCTTGCTGCTGGATGGAAGAGCCTGTGGTGGGTCAGCTTGTCAGGATTGTGAGCCACCCCCCCCAGCTGCTTACCTCCCCCTTTCTACATAGAAAGGAGAAAACAGTTGGTGAGAAGTCACTTTGCCAAGATTGACAACTGCTCAAGAAGAGGCAGGAGACCTTCCTTTGGGACAAGCTGTCCCCTTCCCAATTAGGGGTGGGCTCTTGCCTTGGCATGGGTAGGGGTGCTGCACACAAAAGGCTTTTATCCAGGGGTCAGAACTAAAACTATGAAAGTATCCTACTCCTCCTCACATTCCCACCTTGCATGGGGGCAAAAATGAAAGGGCACATGGGTCTGCTTTAGAAAGGCAGCCTCCGGAGGGGGTGCTAGGGCTTGCCTCTCCAGGGAACATTCTCCCGTCTCCATAAATGCTGTCCTGAATGGATTAAGACATCTGAGATCCTGGTTGCAGGGAAGAAAAGCTTTATGCACAAATGGATGTGCACCCAGGGGTGCTGCTGCTTCTGCTGCCCTAAATTCATACTTGTGGAGGGGGAACACCAGAGGGAGAGTGTATAAAGGGGCTGGTATGGTCAGGAGAGAAGCAGCTTTTGTTTTTTAACCCTGCTAGGCAATAGGAAGGGATATCATTTTTTCATTATCCTTTTACTTATTTTCCATATATTTTCGATATATTAACAATATATTTTTTATATATTTAGGATAGACTATAGAGAGGGAAGCTTTGCTCTTAAGATTATATATAATACATGTACTATAAATATGTATATATATATATATATACAGTACACAGCCCACACTGCTCCAGAATCTCTGACCCCTCTGCACAGTTTGGGGGAGGGGAGAGGGATATGTAGCAAGGGGAAATTTTTCACACAGAAAACTCTGGCCTTCCACATTTGTAAAAATAGCTGTGTATCCTGCTGGGAAGAGCGAGAGATCTGCCTCTCCCCTTTTGCACGGTTCCCTGTAGCTTTGTGCAGTCCAGTAAGTCCCCTCCCCAACTGTCCTTCCGTCTGTCCTCTTAGAAGTGAAGTTACTTTGACCGGTCCAGTCCACCAGCAATCTTCCCCTCTTCAGAGACCAGGATCCAAGCTGCCTAAGTCCACAGCCCAATTCCCCATGCAAGAATATTTAGACTAGTTTCTCTCCCACAGACGAAATGAAAAGCCAGTTAGTTACCTGTCCTCTAGTTGCTTCTTCGTCCTTGAAGTTCCCGAACGGTGGTTAAAGAGGACCGGGGACTCACTGGTGCCAAAAATTCTCTTCCGAAATTGCTTGGGTGATAAGCTGTCGGCTGCACCAGTCTCTGCAGCCGCCTCCAAAGCAGAGGGTGCTCTGGTTGTGGTGTCCAGATCCTCCAGTCCGGTAGACGCTGAGGTAGAAGGGGACGAGGCTGAGGCTGAAGAAATGGTTAGAGGCGCTTTTAGAGTATGCATGATAACAGAGCCTCTAGGAGTGGGTTCTGGTCTCCAGCTCCAAGCAAGGCACCTGCTCAAATGACACCTGATACTATCAGCTTGGTCCCTTACCTGCTCGTCCCCTCCACGCCCCTCTCCAGGCCCCTCCAGCTTTGGGAAAGGGTGTGATATCACAGTGCAGCAAAGACTTCTGGGGCAGCTGACTATGGCAGTTTCCAACACTAAGGCATTGGGACATTAGGGGTGTGGCTTTGGTCCACCTTGACAGGAAGACAGCTATGGGTATGAACAGGCTAGAAAGCACTACCTGTTACCTAGGGGGTGGGGACTAGGTGCAGGGGGTAGGGAATGGGTGGGACTTTACTAGAGTGACACTGGGCAGTCACCTGACACCCTGGAATGTGTGGGTGTGGCACAGGTAAAAAGGGGGCGTGACCATGCAAATTAGGGGCGTGGCTTAAAATAAATATTGAAATTACTTTTTAAGTGTTTCTGGGTGTATCTGTGGCAAAGCGCCATCGCGTCATTTTACATTTCATAGGTATTCGACTTAGAATCAGTCATTTGACCTGGTCCCTGCCCTCTGTGAGGGGTGCCAAACATTAAGCATACTGGTGCAGCTGGCATGTATGACTCTTGTTCATCCTTTGGGGGATGTTGATTGGCTGGGTTCTCACGCTGTTTTAGCCTAGCTGCAACTCCATTTAAGGCATATACTGAGAGCTGACAGCATCTGGGATGGGGCTCGGATACAAGCTTTTGCCTGAAGTCTCATTTGTACCCTAAAACCTTTGCCCCTGCTTTGAAAGGAGAGCAGGGAAAAGAGCAGAGCAGAGACTCAGAATCAAACCCAAACCAAAAAAGTGCACACTGTAGAGACCCGTTAGCTCCTACCCTACCCTTTGCACCTTTGCTAATCTTTCTATCTTACTCAGCTTGTCAGCCCAAGTTAATTACCCCCTTTCCCTCTGTTATCTAAATTCTACCGAACTCCTCATTTAGTAGTAGAGATAGGCCTGCTTGGGGAGAATCAGACTTTCTGTAGGGAAAGGTAATAAAACTTTGGGGGATTCCTATCTGATGGGGATGGCTCAGTGTGATACAGACATTCTATTTCACGGGAGAAAGACGGGTGGGATTTCTCACTAGGCTTATGGATAGCCCCAAATCACATAGCAGAGGGCCCCTCACACTTCACAGAGGTGAGGCAGTCTTTTCCTTGTGAAGATTCTAACTCTATTTTGGGGCCTGTGACTAGAAGTATGTACGAAGTACTGCCCTCCATTGCCTGCTACACTATACCTGAATATTGCAAGGTGCTACCACTTGGGTCTTCTAAGAACGTCTAACTGGGGTTTACCAAGCCAGAGGTTGGCATGGGGAAGGCAAAGGCTTACTCCAAACCCATGAAGATGCCACAAGAGGAGGTGCCCTCTGAGCAGGTAGAAGGCCAAGGAACCGGAAGGAAAAAATGACCGCATCTCACAGGTCACAAGCAAAGAAGCAGAGCTTTAGTCCTTCCAAATAAATCAAAGCTCTGTCCCCCTAAATTCCTACCTCCGATTTTTTTTTTTTTCTATTAGGGTCTTAGAACACAGAATACTTAAGGAAGAGAAGAATTCAGGCAAAGAAGGCTCATGGGGGAGCAAAGAAGCCAGGATGCCACTGAAGCAAGAACGGGGCACCAGACACCAAGTGGGTTATGGTTTGAGGAGCAGGCTTTTTCACAATTATTTTTTTATGGATGTCTAGGGGACAAAGGAAGAAGAGACTATAAAAAAACCCCACAAATGTTAAGGTGCAGTCATAAAGACATAACACAGAAATAATCTACTCAATCGAGGTTTTGGGGAGAGAAGAGTCATTTAACTCTGGGTCTGTCGGGGGTTCTCATTTATGCAAAACAGAGCTCAGGTTTAGAGATCCCCAGCATTTAATTTTCCTTGCTAGAGTGCTAAAGTGGCCTCATGCTGACATCTGGTGGCCATATCTGTAATTACAATGCACAATCTAAAGTTCTTACTGTAGGAATTTAGGGGTACTCAGGGAGGGGAGCTGGTAAAAGGTAAAGCTCTAACTCTTCTGTAGCCTTGTAGTTGACCTTTTTGCCTCTAACCTATTAGGTATTTTTTTCTTTGCATATTTTCCTGTCTTAGAATTTAGGAGCACCCCAAAGTACATAAACCTCAAACACTTTGAATTTGGGGTTTAGTTCTAAATAAATTTACTATGGGCTCTTTCTAAGTATAATCCTGGGATCTCAGATAAGAGATGGTGTCCCTGGGAAGGACTAGGGTGGGTTAAATTTTGCTCTTAATGCCCACTATCCTGTACCTGAAAAGAAAATTTGCAAACTTGGCTCAAGATCGACATCTGGTGGTCACTTAAGAAATTACACCGAAGATTTCAGAAAACATCTCTCTGTGCACAATCCTAATTACAGGGTGCTTTATTAAGCCTCGGCAATGCAGAAAAGAGGGCAAGTGTTAGGGCTGGAAATGTAGTTCAGTGGTAAAATATCTTGCAATCATAAGGCTCTGGTTCAATCCATAGCATGGAAAAATAAAATTAAAAAACTCAACCCTTATTCTATCTACACATAATTATGTCTCTAACTCCTGTACATTGACCTTCCATTGGTGGACTGGCAGGACCAAAGTCACCTTCTGAAAAGCTACAAGGTGATAGCTGAGAATCCAGAAAACTCTGTGCTTGGGGATGAGGGCCCATTATTTATACCTCTACTCATTGTGCATCATACTGGAAAGAGTGGGCACAGGGGTTGGTGACTGATAGTCTACGTTCAGATGTCTAGTCTGCTTACTACTTTGGGCAATCTAACTTCA
This sequence comes from Sigmodon hispidus, assembly GCA_004025045.1. Taxonomy (NCBI): domain Eukaryota; kingdom Metazoa; phylum Chordata; class Mammalia; order Rodentia; family Cricetidae; genus Sigmodon; species Sigmodon hispidus. The sequence goes on from PVIH01012561.1 coordinate 62,482, forward strand.
GCTTTTATTTTCCCTCCTGACCTCACAGGTTGTTCTGGAATCATGAAATGCAGGTGTAACAATCTAGAACCTATGGCCATGAGAGTCCTATTCATAAAGGTTCTTCCATCTGTTCAGACAAAACTTTGCTCCAGATAGAATTCTGGGATTTGGAGTGGAACACTGGCCTTGAGAGCTGAATGAGGACTTCAAATAACTGTAAAGACCTTCCTGCCCCAACATACATAGTGAACCTCAGGACCAGAGCATCCCTCATCTCCAACACGGCACTGCTAGTCAGGACCAGAGTATCCCTCATCTGCAGCATGGCACTGCTAGTCAGGACCAGGGCATCCCTCATCTGCAGCACGGCACTGCTAGTCAGGACCAGAGCATCCCTCATCTGCAGCATGGCACTGCTAGTCAGGACCAGAGCATCCCTCATCTGCA